>JAKELL010000081.1:0-241151 GCA_021524915.1 Lactarius akahatsu | reverse complement strand
CCATGACTCATTACTACTTACTATCGTGGTCATATCCGTTTAGTAAGCGTCCATTCCCGCGGCCGTGACACCACCCGCAGACATGGCAACAGCAACAATCACCCAAGAAGACCTGGCCCTCGAAGAAGCCAGGAGAATTACCGAAGAAGCAGAATCCTACCTACGCCCCATCAATCCAACAACGGGACACCGTATGACCGCAGACGACGCGGCCATCTTTAGAGCCGTAGGCCCAGATGTCCCCGATCCACCACCGGGTGCAGGAGGACCTCCACCACCCAGAAGACGCGGAGGACCCTTTGGGCAAGGACCACCAGGAAACGGAGGACCACCACATAGAGGAAGGCAACCTCAATTCGGAGGAGGAGGTGGAGGAGATCCTTTCGGGGGAGGGCCACCACCCCCACTGCCACCAGCAGCGGGACCAGCGCTGGGAGCACCACACGCATCAGACAAGTTAGTGGGAGAAACCCCGACCATATTCGACGGAAATAGAGATGAGTACGAGTCCTTCCTCACGCAGTGGCACATCTACTGGGGACAGAATTCAGAGGCGCCGATCATGACCAATGTCTATCGGCGATGCCTACTATTCCTAGGCTTCATCAAAGGACCACGAGTGTCAAACTGGACGCTCGGCTTCCTCCAATGGCTCAACAACGAGCTACACCAAGGACGCAGCCGATACGACCCCTACCTATGGGACACCCTGACGGCGGGATTCTCAGACCGTTTCTCGAATGTGCTCGAGCAAGAACAAGCACAGGCCACACTGGCCAAAGGATTCAAAATGATCGGTGATGATATTGACTCGTACGTCACCAACTTCGAACAACTAGCGCGGAAAGCTGATTACATCTGTAAAAGTGGGACCTGTCAAAAGCTGTCGGCGACTGGTCCCGACCGGTCTCTGACAGCTTTTGACAGGTCCCACTTTTACAGATGTACCGCCTCAATGATCGCCAAACACTGGACCGATTCACGGCGGGGCTACCACGAGCGCTGTTTACGAAGATTTACGAACTGGACGACCCTCAAACCTTCAACGAATGGAAGGAAGCCGCTCTCAAAAGGCAAAAACAGTACATTCACCTACGCGCGCGCCTAGGAATCAATAACACCCCACGCAACCCCCCAACACCGAGACCCCAGCAGAACCGCGGGTACGTCCCGCAATGGGCACCACCCAGGTTCCCACCACCACGCCGCGACCCAGACGCCATGGATACGTCGGCAGATCGCACACGCGCACGCGTCGCTGAAGTGGGAGACCCAAACCGAGGGAATTACCAACGACCACCATTCCCGCCAAGAGGGGGATCAGGACAGAACCGGGGAGGCGGACCACGCCGAGACATAAGGGAAGTTATCTGTTACAACTGCAACAACCCCGGTCACTTCTCACGAGACTGCACACGCCCCAGAAAGCCCAGGCAACCGTTCCAGCCACGTACAAGCACGAGCCGCAGCGTAGAGACGGATTACTACGGCCAAGAACCAGTAACTGCACAACGCACCGAAACCACGGCCGAGGAACAAGCCAAGGGATGGATGGAGACGCTGAGGGGAGCCAGCGACGAGGTCAAAGACCTCGTATTCAAGGATCTCTGGACCCAAGAGGGTTTTCAGGACGCCTGAACCCATCGGCCTGGGTGAGGGCAGTCAATTGTAATTCTGTAATCATGACTCGCTACCGTTCGCTCCGAATTCCAGTATCAATTCGTACAAATTACTCTATGGCCGACATCAAAGGGCTCGTCGACTCCGGAGCCACCGACAACTTTATAAGACCCGCGTTCGCTAAACGCATGGGCCTTGGGCTACGAGCCCTTGAAAAACCAAAGAAAATCTGGAACATTGACAACACGGAAAATAAAGCTGGATCCATTACCCACTTCATTGATCTAGACGTCCAGACCAATAACGTCTCTAAGACCATGAGATTCCTTGTCACTGACATAGGAAATGAAGATCTCGTCCTCGGATACCCATGGCTAGCAACCTACGAACCAACTATCAGTTGGGCGCACGCCACCATCCACGAAGGAGCCCTTCCAGTAGTGCTTCGATCAATCAATCCCACGGAAATGCAAACCACCATAGCCGGTGCAATAACTCAAGATGAAGCCGAAGACATCGTCCAAAAACTCGAAGAGGAGTGCCAGATACGTACCACAGCTACCGAACTGGCCATCGCAGCTAACCAAAACACCGTTGTGGAAGCCCTCCCAGAACCATATCAACGTTTTGCGAAAATCTTCAGCGAGGAAGCCTCCCACCGATTTCCACCATCACGACCTTGGGACCATGCGATTGACTTCAAACCGGGTACACCCCCAAGCATCGACTGCAAGGTCTACCCCATGTCCCAAGAGGAAGACGGGCAACTACGCACGTGGCTGGTCGAGCAACTCAAACTGGGATACATCAGACCATCGAAATCCCCCTACGCTTCGTCATTCTTCTTTATCAAAAAGAAGGACGGCAAACTACGACCGGTACAGGACTATCGAAAGATTAACGCATGCACGGTGCGCAACCAATACCCACTACCCCTCATGTCGGAACTCATCAACGACCTGGGAGACGGACACATATTCACCAAGCTCGACGTCCGATGGGGGTACAACAATATACGCATCAAGGAAGGAGACGAGTACAAAGCAGCCTTCAAGACGAAATACGGACTTTTTGAGCCACTCGTCATGTACTTCGGACTCACAAACTCACCAGCAACGTTCCAGAACATGATGAACGACATCCTAGGTGACACAATCCGAGTCTCTGCGGCAATGGGAACGATCATCCGGGTCTACATGGACGACATAGGAATCGCAACGCTCGAACACGCAGGCCTTCAAGCACACATCGACGCCGTCTGCGCAGTACTTCAAGTAGCACTGGACCATGACCTATACTTCAAACCATCCAAATGCACCTTCCACCAACCGCGAATGGATTACCTGGGGGTAATTCTTGAAAAGGGGGTGACTCGCATGGACCCCGTAAAAATTGCTGGCATACGCGACTGGCCCACACCCACGAAGGTACGAGACGTGCGCTCCTTTCTAGGCTTTTGCAATTTTTACCGCCTCTTCATTCGCGGTTTCGCCACATACGCACGAGCCCTCAACAAACTCACACGCAAAGACGCAGAATGGACGTGGGGCAAAGACGAAGAAACGGCCTTCCAGACCCTCAAACGCTTAGTCACCAGCGAACCCGTACTCGCACACCCCACACTCACCGACCAGTTTGAACTCGAAGTAGACGCGTCAGGATACGCAGTAGGTGCAGTACTCCTTCAGAAGAAGCAAGACGGAAAGAGACACCCACTCGGCTACTTCTCGGCCACCCTAAATGAAGCAGAGCGCAACTACGACATTTATGACCTGGAACTCCTAGCGATCGTCAAGGCACTACGACACTGGAGGCCATTCCTAGCAGGATCCCCCCACAAGATTAAAATCTTCTCGGACCACCTCAACCTCACGCACTGGAAAACACCGCAGAAGATAAGTCGTCGCGTAGCCCGAGAAGTCTTGGAACTCATGGAATACGACTTCGAGATCCATCACATCAAAGGGACCAACAACGGTCGTGCGGACGCACTATCACGAAGACCCGACTACGACCGAGGAGAACACGACAATGAAGGAGTCGTTGTCCTACCCAAAAAGGTATTCGTGCGAACCATCACCACGCAATCACCGGAGACCCACAAACAAAACGAAGACGTTCTACGACCCTGGGTAGACCCACACAAACTCAAGAAAGTCAATGGAACTTGGTACCACCAAGGCGCACGAGTAATCACCGGAGGACCAAAAGAAATCCGCACCATCATCGCCAACCACCATGACCCCCCAGTCTACGGCCACCCAGGAATCAAGCGAACGGCAAGAATCATCGAGCGAAGTCACTGGTGGCCGAATATGCTGAAACAAATAACGGAGTACGTTCAAGGTTGTGCGGAATGTCAACGCCACAAGGTTAACAACCGCCCGACGCGAGCCCCATTAGTACCCATCACGCCGACACCCGACGCTAAGCCATTTGAAGTCATCGCTCTTGACTTCATCACTAAACTGCCGGAATCACAGGGATACGACTCAATCCTCACCGTAACTGACCACGACTGCACCAAGGCATCAGTGTTCATCCCCTGCAACGAAGAAATATCCGTGGAAGAAACCGCTGCACTGTACGTCACTCATGTGTTTCGAAGATTCGGATTACCGGCGAAAATTATCAGCGACCGCGACCCGAGATTCGCATCAAAGTTCACACGCGAATTGTGCCGAATCCTCGGCATCTACCAAAACATCTCCACGGCGTATCACCCCCGAACGGATGGACAATCAGAACGTACCAATCAGTGGCTAGAACAATACCTACGGTTCTGGACCAACGAGCGTCAAGATAACTGGGCGCGATTCCTACCAATGGCAGAGTTCGCGCATAACAACTGGCCCCACGAGGCAACGAGGAAGTCTCCATTCTCGCTTCTGATGGGATACGACCCCCGCGCTGATTGGATCGATAAACCGTCGCCCATCCCACAGGTACTCACAAGACTCCAACAGTTCCGAGACGCACGAAAAGAAGCCCAGAATCTCATCAAAAAGGCACAATCACTATGGATCAAGCATCGGAACACACCCAAGTACCAAGCCGGGGACCAAGTATGGCTAGAAGGGCGACATCTACGAACCAATCAACCAACTGCCAAGCTAGCGGCACGACGGCATGGCCCATTCAAAATCGCGCGCGTCCTGTCACTGGTCAATTATCAACTGGAACTTCCCACGCAGTGGAGTATTCACCCCGTATTCCATATCGATTTACTCACGCCTTATCGCGAGACACCCCTACATGGGGAAAACTTCCAACGCCCACCACCGGATCTAGTGGATGGGGAAGAGGAGTATGAAGTGGAGCGCATTCTAGACTCCAGACGATTCGGCCGGAGCAAAAAGTTGCAATACCTCGTGAAATGGAAGGGATACCCGGACTCGGAGAACCAGTGGGTCAACAAGAATGACATGTTCGCTGATGAAGCCATAGCGGAGTACGAACGAAATTCAACCGCCGCCAGAACACATATAAACCGGATGAACGACGCTAAGTCAACCCCATCCCCTCACACTGGATTCTCTACTCAACCAGCAATGTCCTCTTCCACTACCACCTCTACCGCCCCTCTCGCTGCCCGTCTCATCGACAGCCTCACCCATGAAGAACTCCGAGAGGCCCTCACCCACGTGCAATCCATCACCGACGTCGAAGAACCCGACCAACCCGCTACCTACTGGCTCACCAACAGCCGGGGAGACCGTCTCAACACCGCGCCGTACACGGAAGCCGAGATTACTCGGCTTCGCGCAGCTGTCGGGCTCTTTGCGAGTCCCCCACTTCGACCTCTCCCAGTCCGAGTCGAGCAGCAAGAAGAAGAAGAAGACGCCAGCCACGCTGCGGTGGCAGGAATGGATGAAGAACCGACCCTGGAGACCGCCCGCAGACCAGTGGAGACAGCAGCAACTGGCGGCAGCAGCGGCACGACGAGCGTGCACCCTCATCCGACGCCGACAACACACCGCGACACTGAGAGAGCAGTGTACGAGGCGGTAGAAGGGACGTTAAGGGAATGGTACCCAGTTGAGCAGCCTTACCTTATCACGGCCACCGACTCTGACGACCCCCGCGAAACCCCATACGCCTGCGACACCACGGGGCGACCCTTGTATCGCGCCGGAGTCGTCGTCGACACCGAGGACCGAACACTCCCCGCCGCTCGCCTCCGCTACCTGGGAGGTAACACCCGCACCGCCCCACATGGCTACAAACATAATCGAGGGGACGACTTCGTCCACTACCCCATCACCGACGCGCAGGGAGTAACGCGCCAGGCGACCTTCGTCCAGGTAGTCACCGGCCCTGACCCCCTCGTACTGGGCCTCGTCGACGACAGCGACAAGGTCTACAGCCGACCCTTGTACGCAGAGCCTCAGGTACGCGAAGCGGGGAAACCCCACTACGCCCCCGAAGACCTATACGCCCTCGTCGGCGGGCATAGTAATCAACACAGGATGGACCGGGCGTTGAACGAGTTGAGGGACGTGGGGCTCAAGGCCGAAGTGACCCGCTTCCGCGCCTACCGGCACGAGGCCGAGCAGATGGAGCAGAGGCTCCACGCCTTAGCACAGGCACTTGGAGGGGTGCAGGCGGAACTCGCCCGCTGTAAGTTCCGCCTCGAGATGGCTGACGTATTGGATCGGGTTACAGAGAGGCAGGAGGCTTGGATGGGAGGTATCGGCCCCACTCGGCGCCGTGGACGTCGCAGCTGAAAAGGGGGTGATGTCACGGCCGCGGGAATGGACGCTTACTAAACGGATATGACCACGATAGTAAGTAGTAATGAGTCATGGACAGGAGATCAGTCAGCGCGTAGCACAATCACATGCCATCAAGGCATGAGTCAATACTAGGATAGCGATAGTAGGGTTCGAGCTACTTTAGCTATTCGTCGTACAGGATTGGAGAGGAGCTTTAAAGCTGCCTCGCATATGTATAAATAGTGGCCTAGGGAGACCAAGATTCGCCATCTTGGTCTTCTTCAATTCACCACCTTCATCTGTTTCTTCACGTGTGCTTCGCTTGTCTCCTTCCGAGCAAGTCGTCTTCATCAATTATCGGATTACCTAGTGGCACGACTTGCCCTAGTGTGTACTCGGATCACGTGCCCGTAAGCGCCGTGTATCCCGTGATCAGATCACGTGACCTCAAGAGATATTCTGCTAAGTCGTGAACGCCCTCTCGTGTCCAAGTCGGACTAATGCCAGTGGTGGCGTTACAACCAGCTTCTCAAATTTAGTGACGTAGCTGTCAATGTCCTCATTTATCATTTTGAACCCTTTGTCAAGCTCTACCCTGGCGCGATCCTTCTCCAGGTTGTCATGGAATTGTCCCTTGAATGCAAGCTCTACTCCTGCCTAGAGCCATGGGTCGTTTCTGTTTGCTTGGGCATTGAGCCATTTGCCAGTTTCCGTTGCCCATTCATCGACGAGTGGTCCTTGAATGTAGGTGAGGAACATCATCACTTTGATGTAAGGGACCTTGAGGCTTTTGTTAGCAGCGTTGACTCCTGCAAACCGGTTCCATTGGGAGAGGAACATCTGCAAAAGTGGACCCTGTCAAAGCTGTCAGGGACCGGTTGCCGACTGTCGCCGACCGGTCCCTGACAGCTTTGACAGGGTCCACCCTTGCAGATGAAGGCTTCTGCCTCGTCGCGATTGCCGGTGAAGATCTTGGGTTCCTTTCCTATGAACTTGTCAGTGTCCAGCATTATAAACGTGGGTATTCCTGTTTGTTCGTCGTCATGGGGGTTGTCGTTGGGGTCACCTCCTGGGGGTCCTCCTTTTCCACCTCCCCCGCCTGGTGGTTCTCCGGGGAGTGGTTGGTATTCGTTTTTGCCCAGTAGGGCTGTTCGGGCTGCGGCCATTGTTGTAGTTATTGCGGACATATTGGTGGGAATCAACTCAGCGATCTGTTTTAGCTGTTCCTCCTCTTGTTCATCTCTGATTACGATCTCCTCTGGGTTACTCTTGATCGATGGTGATGGTGCGGGTGTTTTAGGTGTTGGGGATCGGAGGGGTTCTTCATCTTCTCTGTCGATTGCTCCCCACTGGTCTCTGGTGACGATTTCTGACTGTTTGATGTTGAGGTTGAGGATTGAGCTTGCTGGTCTGGTAGCTTGTAGCTTGTTGCGTCCAGCATCCCAACGGATTTCCACCCAGCAGTGGTTGTCGAAGTTGAACTCTACTGGGATGAGTCATTGGTTACTTTGTTGATCGAAGTAATAGGTAACGTAGCCTGGTGTCTCTGCATCGTCTTTCCAAAATGCGGATCCTAGGTATCTCTTGGGTACGTTGCAATCTCCTCGTCTGTCAATGTGATAGGGTCTAAACGGGACCCAAAGTTCTTTGGTTGTAGGATTGGCCACGGTGGGATCTTGGTCTTAATGTAACATCTACCACGGACGTTTGCCTGACTTAGGCCTCTTGCTTGGTGGCGATCCTTAGAAGTCAGTAGTTGTGGTTGGCGAATGTACTTGCGTAGAAAGCGGGGTGCGGTTGAAGGCTTTCATCACGTCCAAAGTAAGCATGGAGGTCTTTGAGTTGAGGGACTCCAACAGGGATCCTATCAATGTACTTGGCATTAGCCCATGTAGCACTGTCGATGATGTAGAAGTAGTGATAGGGCGAGGCTACACGATCGTTGCAGTATAAGAAGACTTGGTAGGCTGCGATGTCTGCAGGATATTCCACTGATCTGTGAAGGGACAGGCAAAGTATAAGTCACAGGGATCCCTGGTCTAAGGGGATATGCTGGACACTCACTTAAGAGGAGGGAGCCTCTTAGTAAAGATGAGTAGATGGTAGTGGTATTGGAAGAAGACCAAGATGCGGTACTTGGTCTTTGGGCTACTCTACTTATACAGTTACGCGTGGGCTTTGAAGTGCCGCTGGAATACTACTAGCCAATAGCGTAAGTACTGTGAACCCTAGTACAGCTATCCTAGTGTGAGTCACATCGAGTCCTACAAGATCCGATCTGTTATTGTACAATCACATGTGCCAGAGCTTACCCGGCTGACTGATCCTACAAGTCCATGACGTATTACTGCTGACCATGGTGTCATAGCCGACGCATCAGTGTCCACTTCCCAGCCCGAGGCGCCAATCAAACCGAAACGTAACACTGGATGGTATGAGTCTCGTTCCGCCTCGATGCGCGTGATCACGTTGGCACACTGCAAGCGGAGTACACACTCCCATCGTACCCGGGCTACCTTGTCCAGCTCCTCCGTGAGTCTGGCCAACTCCGCTTCCTTGGCCTCCACCCCCACTTGGGCACAGCGGTAGCAGTGAACCTCCACTGTCAGCGTAAGGTCCTTCATCCCCGTGAGGGCCTGGTCTACTGACTCTCGCATGATGCTGTGCTGATCTAGGAAGATCAGGTCGTCGTCGCAGTAAGCGGTGTCTCGGGGGTAGTCGTAGTTGGGGGTGGCGTGCACCGGCTTGCCATACTGCTGGTCGCTGCCTCTCCTGTAGGTGAGGACGAAGGGGTCCACCGTAAGGATGAGCTGCGTATACCGAGCTGGGTGCAGCCAGTCTTGAGCATCGCGGATCTGGAAAGGGATATAATGTACTCCCCTGTTGTGTTGGAACCCGAGGGGTGGAGGAGTTTCCACTTGGCATCAGGAAACCAGACTGTGTTCCTCCGCACGATAGACACGGACCTTGGGTCGAGGAGCTTTCGGCATACGGATGGGCTCCCCGTCTGTGGTGCATAGCAGAGGGGTTTCATTGTGCGTGGTGGTGAGGTGATTGCTGTAAGTGAGGTGTTGGTGTAGAGGGCAATGTTCCTCTGATAGGTACTGGTCAAAGTCCCGGTCCTCTTGAACTTGAGTTTCGTCTGTATCGGGTTCTGCGGACATTGACATGTTGCGCGGCGAAGGATCTCTTGAACCAACTCTTGTAGTGGTTGGTGAAGGAAGGAGGAATGGTACGGGGGTAGGTGGACGACTGTCTCTGTCGTGAATGGACTGGGGAAGCGACAGGGGTGATGATGGCACATTCTGAATGATGAGGGTAGGTTGTACTGAGATGGGGAGGAGGTTGTTGAGGACATAGTGTACTTGAACTGGAGACTGGGACATGAGTGGATGGGAGAATGAGAGAGGGAGATGGGGACATCTCTTGGGATTTCCCTGCGCTTATATGTGCTTCTCTGGCGGGGTTTGAATGTTTGAACTCCTGAATTGCTTCATTGGCAAATATGTCATCCTTGGAGACCCACTGATTGTCCGAGTCTGGGTATCCGCGCCACTTGACCAAATACTGCAGTTTCTTTGTTCTGCCGAATCGCCGAGAGTCTAGAACCTTCTCGACTTCGTATTCTTCTTCCCCATCAATCAGGTCCGGTGGTGGGCGCTGATAGTTTGGCCCATGTGTGGGAGTTTCTTTGTACGGAGTGAGGAGGTCTGTGTGAAATACCGGGTGGATGCTCCACTGTGTGGGAAGTTCTAGGCGATAGTTAACTGCAGACATCACCTGGATGACCTGGAAGGGTCCATGTCTTCTGGGCGCGAGTTTCGCGGTTGGCTGGTTGGTGCGTAGGTGGCGTCCTTTGAGCCACACGAGGTCTCCTATTTGGTATTTTGGGGTGTCCTTGTGTTTGATCCACCCCTGCTGTGCTTTGATCATCAATTCCTGGGCATGTGTTCTAGCTTCTCGGAACTGCTGCGCCCGTAATGCCACCTGTGGGATGGGGGAAGGTCGATCAATCCAATCAGCGCGTGGGTTATACCCCATGAGGACGTTGAAAGGGGACTCCTTGGTGGATTTGTTTGGCCAGTTGTTGTGCGTGAATTCCGCTATTGGCAGGTACCGTGTCCAGTCATCCTGTCGTTCGTTTACCCAAAATCGTAGATATTGTTCCAGCCATTGGTTGGTTCTTTCTGATTGTCCATCGGTCCTGGGGTGATACGCCGTGGAGATGTTTTGTTCTATTCCAAGTATTTTGCATAGCTCCCAGGTGAACTTTGACGCAAATCTAGGGTCTCAATTGCTGATGATGCGTGCTGGCAGTCCGAATCTGGGGAAAACATGTGACACGTACAGGGCCGCAGTCCCTTCCGCGCTTATTTCTTCGAGGCATGGGATAAACACCGCTGCTTTAGAGCAGTCGTGGTCTGTCACTGTTAGTATTGAGTCACAGCCGTCCAATTGGGGTAATTTGGTGATGAAGTCCAGTGCTATGACTTCAAATGGGGTTGCTTCTGGTTTAGGGAATATGAGCTGCAGAGGGGCACGTGTTGGTCGATTGTTGACCTTGATTCGCTGGCAGTCAGCGCATCCTTTGACGTAATCCTGTGCTTCTTGTCGGAGTCCAGGCCACCAGTAGTACCTTTCGATCAATTTGATGGTCCGGTTGATTCCCAGGTGTCCGTAGGCCAGAGTGTCGTGGTGGGCTTGTATAATATGCTTCTTTTCATGTGTGTCTCCGGTGACCACCCTTCATCCCTCCTTGTACTAAGTTCCCTCAATGCATTTGAGTTTGTGGGGGTCTACCCATTTCGCAATTGTGTCATTGTCTTGGGTGTATACCAGGTGCGTAGGTTGCATTTCGTCTACTGAGATTGTTGCGCTCATATGTGTCGGATTGTCTGTGGTGTCGATCGTTGCAGCTCTGACAAATATGTGGTCCGGGAGTACTGTGACCTGTTTGTTGTCGTGTTCTCCTTGGTCATAGTCAGGTCTCCTTGATAGGGCATCGGCTCTTCCATTCGCCGTTCCCTTGATGTGGTGAATCTCTATGTCGTATTCAGAGAGTTCTAGGACTTCCCTTGCTACTCGTCTGCTGATCTTCTGGGGGGATCTCCAGTATTGCAGGTTCATGTGGTCGGAGAATACCTTGATTTTGTGTGGGGATCCCGCAAGGTACGGTCTCCAGTTCCTCAGTGCTTTGACGATGGCTAACAGCTCTAGGTCGTAGATGTTGTAGTTCCGTTTGGCTGCGTTGAGTGTGTTGGAGTAGTATGCGATTGGGTGCCGTTTGTTGTCTTTGTCCCGCTGGAGTAGTACTGCTCCTACTGCGTATCCTGAGGCATCCACTTCTAGTTCGAAGGGTTTGTCTAGTTCCGGGTGTTTGAGTACCGGTTCCTCCGTTACCAAGGCTTTGAGTTTGTCAAATGCCGTTTGTTGTTCCGTTCCCCATAGCCACTCCGTGTCTTTGCGTGTGAGTCTGTTGAGTGGTCGTGCATGCGTGGCAAAATTTCAGATGAAAGCACAGTAGAAGTTACAGAATGTAGCGGTATGACACCTCGCTACGTCAAGCTCAAGTGTAAACTGGAAAATAAGTGAACCGTCAGGTGAGCACACTCAAGCCTGGCGCGGAGATAAATCACGCGCTAACGCACAGTCACGGCGGAGGGACAATCGACTTAGAGTCTTTATACAAAACTCAAGATGTCAAGGTCACGCCGTGGTACGCTGAGTGGAGAACCAAGAGGACAAGTTAGATTGGTGAGGAGTAAGGAGTACAATGGAATGCGCACCTGAGTGGAGAACCAAGAGGACAAGTTGGTTCCACTCAGGACGCTACAGGAGGGTTTATATACGCTACTGTGGCTGAGCTTGAACTGAGTCTAAACACTATTACTAAGTGTACAGTAAGACTCCATGACTCAGGAGCTGACGCGTCGTGTCTAATAATAGCGCTATCTATTGTGCTGACTGATGCACTAGTCATGGCGCTGACGCGATGCCTTATCTTGCTGAGTAAAACCTAATACAGCGAGTAAGCGTAAACTACTAAGCGAAGTCTAGAACTATCTAGAAGGTTCCTTCCTTATCTACCAATCGTGTGAGTCCGTACGTAAATGGAATGTGACCGGATTAGGCTGTCCCGTTAAGGGTGCAACTGTCCCAGGGTCACGTGCTCAAAGGTGCACATGATGGCAGCATGTGACTAATAATATCTCGTACTTCGGCCCTTTATATCTTCCTCAGATAATTCCGTAAAGATACAGAAAAATAGGGAAAATAATATACGCGTCCATGACATCACCCCCCTTCTTAAGGGTCGACGTCCGCGTTGGCCTCTGTGTACATATGAGATGCTTGCCAAGGCAAGGACGCGTAAATGAGTGCTGCTATTTTTCTAGGTGCGCCCGGATTTGAGGAGTGGAACTCCTTGACTTTGTCCGGGGCGTGCGCTAGGTTTTTAGCTGGCTCCCAAGTGTCCTCGCCTTCACCATACCCTTTCCAGCGAACTAGGTATTTAAGAGTGCGACCAAAGAGTTTGGAATCTCTTATGTGGTCTACTTCGTACTCTTCTTCCCCTTCAACTGTGATGGGTTCAGGTGGAGGTGGCATAAGCCCGTTAACTTCGTTCCCCTTGTAAGGGGAGAGGCGGTCTACATGAAATACATCATGGATCCGTAATGCAGGGGGGAGTGCAAGCTTGTAGTCGACGTCACTTTTGACTTCAGTGACTTCAAATGGGCCTAGTTGCTTTGGGCCCAATTTGGACGACTGCTGGTGTATCTTTATTTGCTTAGCTTGCAACCAGACTTTGTCCCCGACGTTGAAGACGTATGGCTTGTGTCTTTGTTCAACGTCTGTTTGCATTCGCCTTTTACTTAGGCGTAGAGCTGCCTCTGCATCCCTTCTTGTGGAAACTAAGTGTTGTAGACGCTTATCGAGCGTTGGGATACCGGTGGGCCTACCAGCGGGAATGGTGAAGTCCGGTGTGTAACCGTATAGTAGTTCAAAGGGGGTGTGCCCCGTGGCTGAGTTGAGTCTACTATTGACTACAAATTCCGCTGTAGGGAGCAGGTCTGCCCAATCATCCTGCCTCTTACTAATGAACAAGCGCAAGTAGACTTCTACTTCTTGATTTTTGCGCTCTACCTGTCCATTAGCTTGAGGGTGATAGGCGGTAGTGAGACCTGCATCTATCCCTAGTCGCTTATATAGTGCCCGCATGCTTCTTGCAGCAAACTGGGGTCCCCTATCACTGATGATTTTCTTTGGGATCCCATGCAAGGGGAAGACTTGCTCAAAGTAGATGGATGCTACCCCATCAGCCGTGATTTGGGACGTCACTGGAAATAGATGGATCTGTTTGGTATAGTGATCCACTATGTTAAGGATCATGTCCTTTCCACGTGACATTGGCAGTGGGCCGATTAGATCGACTCCGACTATCTGCCATGGTCCTTCAGGTACTTCCTGCGGCTGAATTGTGGCTTTGGGGTGCAGGTCTTTGCGATAGCGTTGGCATCGATCGCATCCTTCTACGTATGAGCTGATAAAGCCTGCCATGCGTGGCCACCAATAGTAGCGACTGACTAGCTCGATGGTGCCGTTCTTACCAGGGTGACCGGTGGTGATGGAGTCGTGGCATGACTTAACCACGTCTCGTCTTAACGTCCGGTCATTGGGGACGTACAGTTTCCCCCTGTGGTAAACTAGGCCGTCATCTTCCTCCCACATCGCGACTCCGTCCATGAGAGCTTTTGGAGCGGTCTTTTGTAAACTTTTGAGACCCTCTATAACTTCTGCTTCTCGAATGGAGGCGAGTCTTATGCGATTCCCTAGGGAGTCCACTTCTGGGCGGAAGTGTGCTTGGGCGGCATTGAGGAAGTGCTTAGGTTGTAAAACCTGAACCTGGCGGTTATCCTCATTGTCTCTGATGTGGTCTCTCGAGAATCTACTTAATGCATCGGCCTGCATAGAGTCTCCTTTTTTGTAAGTGATCTTGAAGGCAAAGCGACTTAAGTACAGTGCCCATCGGGCCTGTCTACGGTTTAAGTCCTTCATGCTTGCCCACCATTCCATATTCTTATGGTCGGTGATCACTTCAAAGGAGATGCCTTCGAGGAAGTGTCTCCAGTCCTCTAGGGCGCGGATTAGGCCGAGCATTTCTCTGTCGTAGATTTCGTAGTTGCGTTCTTCTTTGCTCATAGACTGTGAGCGATACGCAACGGGGTGCCAGAGACCATCAGGATACTTCTGAGTGAGTATACCGCCAGTAGCAAATCCTGAAGCGTCGGTTTCGACTCTTGTTGGAAGCTGTGGGTCGTACACTTTGAGAATGGGTTCTCGTACGAAGCTTTCCTTCAAGTGGTCGAAGGCCTTCTGCTGTTCAGAATGCCATTGCCATGGAGTGTCCTTCTTCGTGAGGTCATGCAAGGGTCGGGCGATAGCCGCGAAATCCTTGATGAATCGACGATAGAAGTTGGCGAACCCAATGAACGCTCTGACCTCTTTGAGCGTTGTGGGTGTGGGCCACTCCCTTACTGCAGCGACCTTGCCTGGGTCCATCTGCACTTCTCCGGGACGGATTATCATTCCCAGGTACTCCATTTCTTGCCTTTCAAAGTCGCATTTCTCTGGTTTGAGATAGAGGTCGTGTTCTTGCAACCTCCTTAGCACCTCGCGTACGATTTTGCGGTGGTGTTCCAGAGAGTTGCTATAGATGAGGATATCGTCCATATATACGGCAACCTCTCCTGCTGCGATTAGATCGGCAAAGACGGCGTTCATGAGGGCTTGGAAGGTGGCTGGGCTGTTGGTCATACCGAAGTACATGACCTTTGGCTCGTACAGCCCACGGTTGGTAATAATGGCACCCTTCCATTCATCTCCGGGTTTAATCCGGATATTGTGATAGCCCCATCTTACGTCGAACTTGGTGAAGACCTTGGCTCCTTTCAACCGGTTTATAATGTCTGCGGCGAGTGGAAGTGGATAGCGATTCTTAATAGTGATTTTATTAAGACGCCGGTAGTCCTGCACTAGACGGAGTTTGCCGTCCTTTTTCTTTATAAAGAATACTGGTGATGCCATCGGTGATTTAGATGGGACCAGATATCCTTTTGAGATGTGCTCTTGCAGGAATTTGTCGAGTTCCACTTGCTCGCTTGGGGACATGGGATACGTTTTGACTCTCCAGTGTTTAACGGCATCTGGTTCGAGGTCTATGGCGTGATCCCATGGTTGGTGCTCAGGGAGCCTCTGGGATTCCTCCTCAGAGAAAACTTTTGCGAAGTCTCTGTAGTGCTTCGGTACCATCTCTTCGAAGGTTTTCTTGGGTTTGGAGGCGGTGGCTTTCTCGGCGATTTGCTGAGAGTATGTGAAGCCTGCCAAACAGAAAACTTCGTCTTGGACCGTGTCGAGCACTTTCTCTGCAAGGAGACGGCGGCGTTCCATTCGGTTTGCCATGATGCGCGTCACCTCTACCTCCAACTCTGGTT
Organism: Lactarius akahatsu; assembly: GCA_021524915.1. NCBI lineage: Eukaryota > Fungi > Basidiomycota > Agaricomycetes > Russulales > Russulaceae > Lactarius > Lactarius akahatsu. The sequence continues at coordinate 225,325 of JAKELL010000081.1, read as the reverse complement.
GCGCTGTTTCAGCGGTTGAGTTGAGGCGCATAGTGCCTTCCTGCCAATCTATTTGCGGGTTCCTCTGCCTTAGCCATGGTAGTCCCAAAATGACGTTTTCTGGGCCGAGTGAAGTGACCAAAAAGTCGTAACTTTCTTCACTAGGGCTGACTTTCAGAGAGAGTCTGACTTTATGGGTGATACTACCGGCTTCATTGAGAGTCCCGTCTATATTGTATAGAGTGATGGGACTATCAAGGGGAACCTGCAACATCTTGTGGCGGTCAGCGTACTTTTTGTCCAGGAACAACGAGGTTGCCCCAGAGTCTACCATTGCTGCTACTTTTACAGTACGATGACGTCCTTTTAAATATACAGAGATATGGAAATGTGATTTTTTATCTTTTGTTTCGGGAATAATAGTAGAAGACAGTGCTGCATCAGAAATCATCACGTGCGGCATTGCTTCTGAAGGAAGTGGAGCAAAGGGAACACTACTATTGTTCATCTCCGAGGCAGATGTAGATGTAATAGAATCAGGAAAACAAGAGACTGAACTAACACTACTATCTAACTTACAGGCATGAGTCGTATGAATTACAGGAGTTGAGTCCGAAACGAGGCGAGAGCGTAAACATATATTACAACTACATGAAGCCGAGTCATCTACTGTAGAGGGGCCGGTCGCAGCTATACGCGACCCCTGATCTAAAAAGCCGCTTTGAACGCATCCAGCTGTTCTTGCTGCTTTTCTATCATTCCCAACAACTTCGCCACGTCTGCCTGGGACGTCTGGGCGGGGGAAGTACTTGTGGCGGCTGCTGCCGCAGTATTGGACGAGGATGGTGGACTAGGGGACTCCGTTGTTGCTGCGGCTTTCGCTTTAGCCGGTTTCCCCATTCTTTTATTTTGGCAGACGTTTGCTCGGTGCCCTGCTCTTTGGCACCAGTTGCAGACGTCACGTTCATGGTTTCCATCTTTCTTCGTGTGCTCTTTCGAGCCACACCCGTAACATCTCCCTCTCATCCATACCTGGAACTCGCCCCGAGTTTTGAAGATTTCCTCCTTCGGTTTGCTGCCTTGCTGACGCATAGCGTCGACTTGCATGGCATCCGGGTTAGAGGTTGTGTGTGGTGATGACGATGAAGATTTTCCTTTCTTCTCGCTCTGGCGTTGGCGCAGTCGTTGGTCGATGACTTGGGCGCTCTGCTTGAGCTCGTCGTATGTGTTGTGGGGCTTGTCGGTGATGGCAAGGAGGTCTTTGATCTCGTCTGTGAGACCGTCATAGAAGCGGGTGCGGAGGTCGACGATGGACCATCCGATCTGTCCGGAATACTGCTCGAATATGGATGCATATTCGGCAACCGTCTTCTTTCCTTGTTTTGTTTTCTTTAGCTCTTCTCGAGCTATGTCTTGGACATCCAGGGGGCTGAACCTGCGGTTAAACTCCTTGACGAAGTCCGACCAGTTCCCTCCAAAGGGAATAGTCCCTTGGTTGGCGGACTCCAGGTACGGGAGTGCCCAGGTTTTGGCGTCCCCTTCCATCAGGTTGAGGGCGGCAGCGATCCACCTATGCTCATCTGCGTACCACTTGCTGTCCACTGCATGCCATGTATTCATGGCGTCCCCTAATGATCCTGCCCAGTTGTGGAAGGCGGCAAGGAAATGACGGGCATCCGAGGAGGAGCCTTTCCCATCCCAAGCTTTGGGGCGGGCCACTATTTCCTTGTTCTTTCCGTTTCCGGGGCGAGTGGCGGTTGCCGAGGCTACCTGCGCTGTCAGGGCTGTGACTTGTTGCGCAAGGTTACCGACGGCGATGCCGAGGTGGTTGATGAGGTCCAGGCAATCCTGGACTGTGGGAAGGGGGAGTGGTGAAGGTGGTACGGCGGCAGGGAGGGTGCTTCCGCTTGGTTGCGACATCTCGTCTAATTTCTTCTGTCTCTCCTTTCGTTCTGCTTCCTCTTGTGCCCGACGGAATTCTTCCAACAGAAGGAGTTGTTCGTCTGGCGAGATCTCGTCCCAGTCTTGGATCCGAGATATGAACTCCTTTTCTCTTTTAGTTGGAGGAGGGAGGGCGAATTTCGAGCGAGCTCCGCTGGGATACTGAGCTTGTGCTAGACGAGCTGTCTGTTTCCCTTTCTTGGGAGCCACGTTCTTCGTCTTCCCTTACGTGGGAGATGAGGGGGTTAGGAGGTGATTCGAGACGAGGGATGAGGTCTGCAGCGAACGCTATCAGCTGCGGGACTGTAAAATTTGTTCCGAGGACGGGGATTTCTAGGCCGTAGAGGTCTAGCAGTCCGTATCGGATTTCTTGGTCGTGGTAAATTGCCTGCACGTATTGCTCAGCGAGGTTACGAGGGGGTAGTTCTAGTTGGAACCCCTGGTAACGAATGTTGACACCGTCTTCGTCAATGAAGCTTTCGCCGGACTGGGCGAGGGTGGCTTGGGAGGAGGAGTGGGCGGAGTGGAAGGAGTTTACTGAGGCTGTAGGTGATGGTGAAGCATACACCGGGGAGGGGATTCGGTCTTGTTCAGACTGGGTATCCGGGTGCACGTGCAGCGATGCCGAAGCAGAGGCTGTAGTCTGGGGTGGTGTGATGGATGCTTGTCTCCTCCTGAAGAGACGACGGAGTCGGGTTCGAACGTTCGCAAATATGCGAGGCAGTTTGGAAAAGTATGGGGGTGGATTTAGATGACGGGATACAACGAGCGCGCAACGCTAACTCGAGGGTGAATGGAATGTCCTATCAAGTGAGACCAATACACAGTGATTGTTTCACACTGCGCGAGGCTGCGGCGATAAAGGAACACTCAAGAATGATGAAGGGTTATGTGTAGAGCTACAAGGCTGTCTGCCTCAGTCTTCTCGACCTGTTGGCTGCCTCTCACGCCGAAGCGCTCTCAAACTTTTCTGTTTGGTACGCGTACAGCTGTCGCAGGCTAGGCCTGGCTGGCTCAATGTCTAACTGCAGCTTATCTGGCGTGGTGACCAGTTCTGCAGCCAGTACCCAGAGGCGTCTACTGATGACCAGATAGACCCAATAAAGGCAAGCACAATGTATGCCGGTTTTACGGACACTACAGTTGTACCACAAATGCACAGATTCTGCTTACGGACTTCCCCAGGCAAAGAGTGAGGTAGATAACACAAAGGACTGATGGTCGTCAACCACCTAGAGGGAAAGTGATAAAACTGGTGAGCGTGGAGCTCAAGAGAGTGATGAGGAACTTGTCCTAATGTAGCGGTATGACACCTCGCTACGTCAAGCTCAAGTGTAAACTGGAAAATAAGTGAACCGTCAGGTGAGCACACTCAAGCCTGGCGCGGAGATAAATCACGCGCTAACGCACAGTCACGGCGGAGGGACAATCGACTTAGAGTCTTTATACAAAACTCAAGATGTCAAGGTCACGCCGTGGTACGCTGAGTGGAGAACCAAGAGGACAAGTTAGATTGGTGAGGAGTAAGGAGTACAATGGAATGCGCACCTGAGTGGAGAACCAAGAGGACAAGTTGGTTCCACTCAGGACGCTACAGGAGGGTTTATATACGCTACTGTGGCTGAGCTTGAACTGAGTCTAAACACTATTACTAAGTGTACAGTAAGACTCCATGACTCAGGAGCTGACGCGTCGTGTCTAATAATAGCGCTATCTATTGTGCTGACTGATGCACTAGTCATGGCGCTGACGCGATGCCTTATCTTGCTGAGTAAAACCTAATACAGCGAGTAAGCGTAAACTACTAAGCGAAGTCTAGAACTATCTAGAAGGTTCCTTCCTTATCTACCAATCGTGTGAGTCCGTACGTAAATGGAATGTGACCGGATTAGGCTGTCCCGTTAAGGGTGCAACTGTCCCAGGGTCACGTGCTCAAAGGTGCACATGATGGCAGCATGTGACTAATAATATCTCGTACTTCGGCCCTTTATATCTTCCTCAGATAATTCCGTAAAGATACAGAAAAATAGGGAAAATAATATACGCGTCCATGACACAGAAGCCTAAGAACGATCGCACCTGTTTGACGTTTTTGGGGGTCGGCCATTCGCGAATTCCGGAAATTTTGACAGGGTCCATGCAAATCACCCCCTTCTTAATGATTACCCCCAGGTAATCGAGGGTGTCAGAGTGGAAGGTGCATTTTTCCAGTTTGAGGTATAAGTCGTGTTGTTCCAGTAGGTCCAGGATGTCATGGATGGCTTCCGTGTGGGCTTCGCTCGTTGTAGTGGTGGCAACCCCTATGTTGTCCATATAAACACGAATGACAGTCCCCTTCTTCTCATGATATTCTATGAGCGGTCCGAATATGAAGTTCATCATTTCTTGGAAGGTTGCCGGTGCGTTTGTCATGCTGAAGTACATTACCAATGGTTCGAAGAATCCTCGCTTTGTTTTGAAAGCTGCTTTATATTCGTCGCCGGGTTTGATTCTAATGTTGGTATATCCCCATCGCACGTCGAATTTGGAGAAGATCCATCCTCCACTGAGGTCTGCGATTAGCTGTGGTATGAGCAGGAGCGGGTATTGATTGCGTATGGTCCATGTGTTGAGCTCCCTGTAGTCCTGTACTGGCCGTAGCTTTCCGTCCTTCTTTTTGACAAAGAAGAATGGTGCTGCGTACTGGGATTTAGATGGTCAAATGTACCCTTTGGCCAGCTGTTCATCTAAGAACTCTTCTAATGCTTTGTCCTCCGCTTGGTTGAGTGGGTATATTTTGCAGTTGATGTGGTCCGGGGCGTTTGGCTTGAGGTCGATGGCATGGTCCCATGGTCTCTGAGGTGGGAATTGGTGGGACTCTTCTTCGCTGAACACCTTTGTGTGTCTCTGATATTCCTTGGGTAGTTCTTTCGTTGCTGTTGATTGTGTCGCAATCGCTAAGTTGGTTGCCATGGTTTGGAGGTGTACTGGTGTCATTTCTTCCTCTAGCTCCATCAGGGCCTGCTCCTGTTCTTTGTCTTGTATGTGTGTGATAACCCGTCGGATTTCTTCTCGTACAGTGATTGGGTTCGGTTTTTGGTTCGGCTTGACAGTTCGGATGATGACAGGGTATTGTTTCGTATCCATTGTGGTGGTTGCCCATTGTATTCTGGGTTGAAACGTTGCTAGCCATGGATAGCTGAGGATGAGGTCTTCCCCTCCTACGTTGGTGATGAGGAACTGGATGGTTTTAAGTTTTCCATCAGTTTGTACGTTTAGGTCGACACAATGAGTGATTTTCCCTCCTTGATTGTGTGTTCCATCTATGTTCCAGATGTTTCGGGGATTTGGCAGTTCTTTGGTCCCTAGACCTATTTTTTTGACAAAGTCCAGATGTATGAAGTTGTGGGTGGCTCTGGAGTCCACCAATGCTTTCTTTTTGGCCATGAAGCAACTCGTGCAGATCGAAACTGGGACGTGCATAGATCGATAGTGCGTTATAAAGGTCGAGTTACAGTTTAAAGCCCTCACCCAGGCCGTCGGGTTCAGGCGTTCTGAAAATCCGGTCTCCCCATCATTCCTTTCATGAGCATCCCTTTTTGTTCATCAGGTAGTGCGTCAATCCTCCCCCAAAGTTCATCCATCTGGGCATCCGTGGTTGTGCGGTTGGCCTGGACCGGTTCGTCTAGGTCGATGAGAGGTCCTTCCGCTACGCTCTGGGGTGCGGTGGGTATCTCTTCGATGTATGTGCTTCTTCCACTGGTCCTCTTGGGCTGGTGACAGTCCCATGCTAAATGTCCCTTCTGGTTGCAGTTATAACAGATGACGTCCTTTATGTTTATTGTTTCACGTCCTCCTCTGTTGTTCTGCATGAACCCGCTCCTTGGTGGGAATGGGGGCTTCCTCGACGTCCAATCCCTGGGGTTTTCTGGGTGGTTGTGATTGATGTCGCCAATCTCGGCGACTCGTGCTCGAATCCTTCCCAGGGTGGTGTCCATCGCATCCAGGTGATTTCGGTATTGCTGCCATCCTTGTTGGTTCCCCTGTCTCTGTGGGGCCTGGAATCTGAGTGGTTGGTTTGGGCGAGGCCGTTGTGCATTCTGTGGCTGCCTTCCGAAGCCAGTTTCCCTTGCTCTCATGTGCAGATACCTCTTCTGTTGTTCGATGAGCGCGCTTTTCCATTGGGAGTAGCTGCGCGGGTTGTGGAATTGGTACGCGTTTTGGTAGAGTTTGAGGGGGATGCCTTGTGTAAACTTGTCGAGGACGAGTGGTTCATCCAGTCGGTAATCAGCCTGTCAGACCAGCTTTTCAAATTTAGTGACGTAGCTGTCAATGTCCTCGTTGGTCATCCTGAACCCTCTGTCGAGCTCTACTCTTGCACGATCTTTTTCCAGATTGTCGCAGAATTGGCTTTTGAATGCGAGCTCTACTCCTGACCAGAGCCAAGGGTCGTTCTTGTTTGTCTGGGCATCCAGCCACTTGGTGGTTTCTGTTGCCCATTCATCGACGAGTGGTCCTTGGATATAGGTTAGGAACATCATTGCTTTGATGTAGGGGATCTTGAGGCTTCTGTTTGCCACGTTGACTCCCGCAAACCAGTTCCACTGAGAGAGGAACACTTCTGCCTCATCGCAGTTGCCTGTGAATACCTTGGGCTCTTTTCCTTGGAACTTGTCCGTGTTGGGCATGATGAATGCTGGTACGCCTATCTGTTCATCGTCATCATGAGGGTTGTCACCAGGGTCTCCTCCTGGTGGTGCTCCTCCCCCACCTGGTGGTCCTCTGGGGAGTGGTTCGTCTTTGCCTAATAAGGCTGTTCTGGCTGCTGCCATTGTGATTGTTGTGGACATGTTAGTGGGGATTAACTCAGTGATTTGTTGTAGCTGTTCCTCCTCTTGTTCGTCTCTTATTTGAATCTCCTCCGGGTTGCTTCTGATTGATGGTGATGGTGCGGGTGTCTTTGGTGTCAGGGATCGGAGTGGTTCTTCTTCTTCTCCGTCGATTGTTCCCCACTGGTCTCTTGTGACAATTTCTGATTGTCTGATATCGAGGTTGAGGATTGAGCTTGCTGGTCTGGTGGCTTGAAGTTTCTCTCATCCTGCGTCCCAACGAACTTCCACCAAACAGTGGTTGTCGAAGTTGAACTCTACTGGGATGATTTGTTGGTTGTCTTGTCGGTCAAAGTAGTAAGTGACGTAGCCTGGTGTCTCTGCGTCGTCTTTCCAAAATGCAGATCCCAAGTATCTCTTTGGGACGTTGCGATCTCCTCATCTGTCGATGTAGTAGGGTCTGAATGGAACCCAAAGTTCTTTGGTTGTAGGATTGGCCACGGTGGGATCTTGGTCTTAATGTAATGTCTACCATGGATGTTTGCCTGACTTAGGCAACTTGGTTGGTGGCGATCCTTGACAGTTGGTAGTTGCGGTTGGTGAAGGTAGTTGGATAGAACGCGGGGTGAGGTTGAAGGCTTTCGTCTCTTCCAAAGTAGGCGTGTAAGTCTTCTAGCTGGATAACTCCTGGGGGAACCCTGTCAATGTACTTGGCGTGTTCCCACTCTGTGCTGTCGATGATGAAGAAGGTGCAATAGGGAGATGCCACACGCTCATTCCGGTAAAGCTTGACTTCGTAAGCTGCAATGTCTGCAGGGTAGTCCACTGATCCGCAAAGGGACAGGTGTAGGGGGTAAGTCACGGGGATCCCTGGTCTAAGGGGATACACCGGACACTCACTTAAGAGGGGGAGAGCCTCTTAGCAAAGATGGATAGAAGTAGTGGTATTTCAAAGAAGACCAAGATGTGGTACTTGGTCTTCGAGCTACTCTACTTATACAGATATGCGCAGGCTTTAAAGCGCCGCTGGAATACTACTAGCCAATAGCGTAAGTACCGTGAACCCTAGTACAGCTATCCTAGTATGAGTCACATCGAGTCATTACAAGATCCGATCCGTTATCGTACAATCACCTGTGCCGGAGCTTACCCGGCTGACTGATCCTACAAGTCCATGACGATATACTGCTGACGGCGATGTCATAGTCGACGTGTCAGTGTCCACTTCCCGGCCCGAGGCGCCGATCAAGCCGAAACGTAACAACATGGGTGGCGTCGACGAGGTGCACTATTTCAAGGAACGAGGGTGAGAGATGGTCAACAAAGTAGAGAAAGGTCAGGCACACCTTTGTCCAAGACAAAGAGCGCCACTCTGGACTGCTCAACAATCATGGGTGTAAACATGGACCAAATTCCAGGTTTTTAAGGACAGCAATGAATGACAGCGCTGTGAAGAATGGTAGAGGGGGCTTTCCGAGGTGGGACCCTTGACGATGTTGTGGACAGGAAGTCATTTGAGGGGTGGATGGTCAAGGGTGCTGGCTGGTAATGGAAATGTAATCATATTAGGCCATAGGAAGGAGCGACGAAGGGTGGGATGAGATGATGGGGAGAAGGAAGAGTGGGGGAAGCAAGGTGAGGAGGAAAAGGGACAACCAACACGAGTTGGTACGATCATCTGTGATAGGCAGTTAGGTCACATGCTGCGCCGTGCCAAGTATTTTGAGCAAGTCACCTTCGGGTATGGAGTGGGAGGGCTGTTGGCGTTGGCACGGTTGGGCATTGAGGTGAGGAGAGAGTGACTGAGGTTGAGAAGAGAGGATGGGGAAAGAAAGAAAGTTAGGAATTGAAGCGTGTGATGGGCTGAAACCTTGAGACCACAGATCTTCCCAGGATAGGAAGCGGCCATGGTCAGGACAATGACTTCCAAAATGACCGAAGATTAGTCATTTTGCTCACAAGGGCTGTGGTGTCAACGTGCTCAAATGCACACAGGTAAGAATGGAGTCTACGATGCAAATTCAAAAGCATGATAATCTATGTACTTGTTAATATAATAAGTTTTGAATGCATCAAGAGAATTGTGTGGGGATAAGTCAATAGACATAAAGCTGTCCCCAAAAATGGGTAACAAATGTGCCCCACAGAGGACCGAATCCAGATGGATCACTGCAACTGCTGGTGTTCCATCGGCGTTGGTCTCTGGTTGTATGACCCACAAACCTGTCACTTCGTTGGGGACTGTTGAAGCGCAGAACTAATGAGCGAGAGGTAAGTAGCAAAAGCTAGTGGAGACAAGTTAACTTCAGAGGGGAAGTAAACTCTATTACAACTGCATACCTAGTGGAGACAAGTTACTATAAAGGAACATCTCATGAGTAAAGGTAAATAAGAGAAGTAATAATAAAGGGACTTACACTTCAGAGGGGAAGTAAACTCTGAAGTGTAGAGGCGTAAACAGCAGTCCTTTTATACAGGACGCTTAGCTAAGAATGGTCTGTGCGCACAGGTGATCCAAACACAATACAGGTGGTCTGTGCGCCAGAGGGAGAAATGCCATTGGAGGGCAGAGAACAATAGCTGCCTAAAGCAGACAATACCGGTATCTTAACAATAGAGAACAATAAGAGTCTACACGTGACTCTAACAATAAAGATAAACGAAAGCGGTCCATAAGAGTCCAGCCGAGTCCAAATTAGTCCATAAGGGACAGATACCGTATTTAGTATGTGGGATGACTCAATCATATCCCACAAGACATGTGACATAGGTCGCATCTCAACATCCCTCCATGATTGAGGCAGTCCATATGTAGATGGTGTTTCTTATGTAAGCCAAGAGTCATACAGAAGTTCGGGTTTTATACCCACTTCACAGAAATTCTCATAGAGGACTTCTTTTTGAAGGTTTTTAACTTTGTACTAAGTTGGGAAGGTCCAACTCCTTTAGGGCTTTAAGAAGGGTTTTTTGTAGTTCTCTTAAATCAGAGAACATGATGTGCTTTGCAGAACAATGTGACGTTCTTGTTGATAAACCAAGGATCAACGACCATTGACTGTGTAAAAACCCTTTTTACACCATTCCTAGATCAGTGACCATTTTGTCAAAAGGCTCTCTGGGCAGCGACTTAGTAAGTCCATCTGCAACCATTTCCCCTGTGGGAGTACGAATCAGGTGTATGACCTTATTTTCTATGTACTCCCTGACTACATGGTGTTTGATCAGGATGTGTTTGGGCCGCCTTCCAGTGACAGGGTTTAAGGCCAGATCTACGGCACCCTTATTGTCACAGTGTAGGGGAATGGGTGAGGTGACCTCATACCCTAGTTCCCCTAGGAAGGTAGTGTACCACTGAGCTTGGTTAGAGGCCTCAGAGAGGCTCATATACTCTGCTTCTGTGGTAGACTGGGCAATGGTCTTCTGCTTTCTGGTGCACCATGAAACGGCTCCATTGGCAAGTAAGAAGACGTAGCCAGAGGTGGAGTGCTTTTCTTCCTGATCTCCCCAGGAAGAGTCGCAGTAGCCATGAAGGCCAGCTCCATCATTGTCAGTCCCTCCAGCATAGCATATCCTGTAGTCCTTTGTTGTGTTTAGGTAGGCTAGGACATACTTGGATAGGCGTAAATGCTGAGGCGAGGGGTTGGAAGCGAATTGACTAAGGCGCGCAACAGCGAAGGATATATCAGGTCTGCTTCCTATCTGCGCATACAGCAGAGACCCAATTATCTGTTGATACTTCTTAATTTCAGAAGTAGAGGCATGATCTTCAAATTTGATCAAGTGTGCCTCAGCGCCAGAGGGAAGAGGGGTATATACTGGGTTGGAATCTAGCATTCCAAATCGCTCAACCACATCACGGATGTAATCTGTTTGGTTGATTTCCATGGTGCAATTTGCACGATCTCTGGTGATGTTGACACCGAGATAGGACTGGATTTCACCAAGATCAGTCATCTCATATCATTCTGATAGAGAGACTTTCAGATCATTGATCTTTGAGAGGGAACTCCCGAGTATAGTGATGTCATCTACATATAAGATCACAAATAATGTGTCACCCCCCTCTTGAAGATGATACACATATACTCCTGCATCAGAGTACGTCTGCGTGAAGCCTAGGTCACAAAGGACCCCATGGAACTGCACATTCCATGCGCGGGAAGCTTGCTTGAGGCCATAAAGGGCCTTCTGCAATTGGCACACAAGGTGCTTGGAGCCAGCTGTGACGAAACCGACGGGTTGCTCCATGTAGATTTCTTCCTCCAGCTCCCCATGAAGGAATGCCGATTTGACATCCATCTGGTGAATATGCCAGTCTTCTAGCGTAGCCAGTGCAAGGAGTCGTAAGGACTCAAAGCGGGCAACTGGGGAGAATGTTTCGTCAAAGTCCACCCCCTCTAGTTGGGTGAACCCTTTTGCCACTAGCCTAGCATGAAAGCGTCCATCCGCTTTCTTTTTAAACACCCATTTGCATTTAACCACCTTCCTTCCAGCAGGAAGGGGTTCCAGTCTCCAGACATCAAGCTTGTCGAGAGTGTCCAGTTCATACTGGCATGCTTCAAGCCAATCGACAGCATTGTCAGACTCCATGGCCTGCTTAAAAGTCTGAGGGTCCCTGTAGCCAGGTACCTCTGCCGCATTTAGTAGGTCCATTGTTCCCAGCCTACTGCTTCCTTGCACGAATTCATCGTCCTCCTGAAGATAGCGAGGATTCATGAATCGTACCCTGGTGCTCCGCCTTGGTCGTACAGGCGAGACCGGTTGTGTATTCCTTGGAGATCTGGGAGTAGATCTGGGAGGAGATACTTCCCTATTGAAGTTAGGGGCTGGTATAGGAGCAACAACTGCAGCATGCCTTGTGGAGCGTGTGTGTGTGGGGGCAGTGTTTGTAGGAGGAGGGGCTTGGGAAGGAGGGGTGTGATAGATGGTCTGGTCTGCTGGAGCAGGTGAGGTGTTGGGGGGTGTGCTAGGCTGTTGTTGGGGTACTGTGGGCACCTGAATAGGTGGAAGTACAAAGACTGGTGTAGGTGCCACAGGGGCAACAGCTGGTGTAGGCGGGCTAGGCACTACAAAGAAAATCTCTCCGCCGGCAGCGCCTCTTTCGAGTTCACCAGACGCGGGAGGGGTAGGAGTTTGAGAGTGATGAGCCAAGTCACTCAGGGATGGGAAAATGCTTTCATCAAATGTAACATCTTGTGAAGAGACGAAGCATCGGCTATGTCTATCCCAGAGTTTGTAGCCCTTTGATAGGGGCTCATAGCCCACAAACACAGCTTCCTTTGCTTTAGGATCTAGTTTGCGCCGGTTGTGTTCGGGTACATGATAGTAGGCTTTGCAGCCAAATACTCTAAAGTAAGAGACATCTGGGACTGTACCATCCCAGAGCTCCAGTGGAGTTTTCCACTGATTAGAACGAGTGGGTGTGCAATTGTATATTTGCACAGCAGTTTGTACTGCTTGTTCCCAAAAGCCAAGGCTAAGGCCTGCAGGGTGAAGCACGCTAGTGCCTTTTTCCATAACCGTATGGTTAAAACACTTGGCTCTCCCATTCTGTTGTGGAGAGTGAGGCATCGTAAGAGTATGCTCTATTCCAGCTTCCAAAAGTATGTGCTTTAAGTCATTGTTGACATATTTGCCACCACGGTCTGAGTGTAAGGTTTTGATGGGCTTGTTTAGTTGTTTTTCAGCCCATGCCTTATAGTGTAGGAAGGCATCCTTAATGTAACGTTTCGGATTGATCGGCCCCTCGGCCCGGGAAGTGGACACTGACGAGTCGACTATGACATCGCCGTCAGCAGAATATCGTCATGGACTTGTAGGATCAGTCAGCCGGGTAAGCTCCGGCGCATGTGATTGTACGATAACGGATCGGATCTCGGAATGACTCGTAGTGACTCATAACTAGGATAGCTGTACTAGGGTTCACGGTACTTACGCTATTGGCTAGTTAGTATTTGAGCGGCGCTTCAAAGCCCGCGCGTAACTGTATAAGTAGACTAGTGTGAAGACCAAGAACGGCATCTTGGTCTTCTTCCAATACCACCACCATCTACTCGTCTTTCAACTAAGAGGATCTCCCCCTCTTAAGTGAGTGTCCGGCATATCCCTTTAGACCAGGGATCCCCGTGACTTGTCCGTTGACTGTCCCTTCGCGGATCAGTGGAATATCCCGCCGACGTCGCAGCATATCAAGTCTTCCTTTATCGCAACGATCGAGTAGCGTCCCCTTACCACACCTTCTATATCATCGATAGCACTACGTGGGCTAACGCTCAATACATCGACCGCATCCCAGCAGGAGTACCGCAACTCGAAGACCTCCACGCATACTTTGGGCGAGACGAAAGCCTTCAACCTCATCCAGCCTTCTACGCAAGCACCTTCGCCAATCGCAACTACCGACTTGTACGGATCGCCACCAAGCAAGAAGCCTAAGTCAGGCAAGCGTCCGTGGTAGACGTTACATTAAGACCAAGATCCCACCGTGGCCAATCCGACAACCAAAGAACTTTGGGTCCCGTTCAGGCCCTACTACATCGACAGAAGAGGAGACCGCAACGTCCCAAAGAGATACTTGGGATCCGCATTTTGGAAAGACGACGCAGAGACACCAGGCTACGTTACCTACTATTTCGATCGACAGAACAACTCGCAACTCATCCCGGTAGAATTCAACTTCGACAACCACTGTTGGGTAGAAGTTCGTTGGGACGCCGGAAGGGAGAAACTCCAAGCAACCAGACCAGCAAGCTCAATCCTCAACCTAGACATCCGACAATCGGAAATCGTTACCAGAGACCAGTGGGGAACAATTGACGGAGAGGACGAAGAACCCCTCAGATCCCCGACACCTAAGACACCCGCACCATCACCATCGATCAAAAGCAACCCAGAAGACATCGTCATCAGAGACGAACAAGAGGAGGAACAGCTAAAACAGATCGCTGAGTTGATTCCCACTGATATGTCCGCAACTATCCCAACCATGGCCGCAGCCCGAACAGCCTTACTAGGCAAAGATATCGAAGGATATCAACCACTCCCCGGAGGACCACCCGGAGGAGGAGGAGCACCACCGGGAGGTGACCCAGACGACAATCCACAAGACGACCAATCGGGTATACCAGCATTCATAATGCCCGATACCGACAAATTCATCGGGAAAGAGCCCAAAATCTTCACCGGAAACCGGGACGAAGCAGAAGCCTTTCTCGCCCAATGGAACCGATTCGCAGGGGTCAACGCCGCCAACAAAAGCCTTAAAATCCCTTACATCAAAGCGATGATGTTCCTCACTTACGTCCAAGGACCACTGGTCGATGAGTGGGCAACAGAAACAGCCAAATGGCTCGACGCCCAAGCCAACAGAAACGACCCATGGCTCTGGGCAGGAGTAGAACTCGCGTTCAAAGGACAATTCCGCGACAACCTGGAGAAGGACCGCGCAAGAGTAGAACTCGACAAAGGGTTCAGAATGATGAACGAGGACATTGACAGCTACGTCACTAAATTCGAAAAGCTGGTCCGACAGGCTGACTACCGGCTGGACGAACCACTTGTCCTCGACAAGTTCACCAGAGGCGTCCCCCTTAAACTGTACCAAAACGCCTATCAATTCCACAACCCGCGCAGCTACTCCCAATGGAAGAGCGTGCTCATTGAACAACAGAAGAGATATCTCCACATAAAGGCCAGAGAAACTGGCTTTGGAAGACAGCCACAGAATATACAACGACCCCGCCCAAATCAACCACTCCGGTTCCAACCTCCGCAGCGACAAGGAAACCAACAAGGGTGGCAGCAATACCGCAACCACCCAGACGCAATGGACACCACTCCCGGAAGAATTAGGGCAAGAGTCGCGGAGATTGGCGACATCAACAGAAACCACCCAGAAAATCCAAGAGACTGGACCCCGGGAGGAAGACCTCCGAGGAGCGGATTCACCCAACGCAGGGAAGGAGGACGCGGAGTCCTGAATATAAGGGATGTAATCTGTTACAACTGCAACCAGAAGGGACACTTCTCACGAGATTGCAACCAGCCACGAAGGGCGCAAGGAAGAAGCGCATACATCGAGGAAGTTCCTACCGCACCGCAAAGCGTAGCAGAAGAACCCCTCATCGACCTGGATGAATCAGTCCAAGGCAACAGAGGCACCGCCAGCTCCCAAGTAGGCGACCTGTTGACCCAAGTTGTAGCACTACCGGAGGAACAACGAGGGATGTTTATGAGAGAAATGATGGGGAGGCAGGATTTTCCGAGCGCCTGAACCCAGCGGCCTGGGTGAGGGCTTTAAATTGTAACTCAACGTTTATCACGCACTATCGATCTATGCACGTTCCAGTTTCGATTCGCACGAGTTACTTCATGGCCGACAAAAGAGCACTGGTGGACTCTGGACCCACCCACAACTTCATACACCCAGACTTCGTCAGAAGGATGCACCTGGGAACCAAAGAACTACCAAACCCGCGCAACATATGGAACATTGACGGGACACACAACAAAGGGGGAAAAATCACCCATTACGTCGATCTAAACATACAAACTGATGGAAAACTTAAAACCATCCAGTTCCTAATCACCAACGTAGGAGGAGAAGACATCATCCTCGGTTACCCCTGGTTAGCAACATTCCAGCCACGGATACAATGGGCTACTGCCACCATGGATACAAAACAGTACCCCATCATCATACGAACCACCAACCCTAACAAAACACCGACCCAAGCAACTGTCCAAGAAGAACTTCGAAGCATCATCACAAAAATGCAGGATGACGAACGAACGCAAGCTTTTGAAGAACTAGAAGAGACAATCCCAGTACACCTACGAACAACAGCAACCGACTTGGCAATTGCAGCACACGAAACAACGGAAAAGAAGGAACTCCCAGAGGAATACAAGAGACATGCGAAGGTATTCAGCGAGGAGGAATCCCATCGATTCCCACCATCCAGACCTTGGGATCACGCCATCGACCTTAAACCAAACGCCCCAGACCACATCAACTGCAAAGTCTACCCGCTCAATCAAACGGAAGACAAAGCATTAGAAGAATTCCTGGACGAACAATTGGCAAAAGGATACATTAGACCATCTAAATCACAGTACGCAGCTCCTTTCTTCTTCGTCAAAAAGAAGGACGGAAAACTACGCCCGGTGCAGGACTACAGAGAACTCAATGCATGGACTATACGCAACCAATATCCCCTACCACTCATACCCCAGCTAATCGCAGACCTCAGTGGAGGATGGATATTCTCGAAATTCGACGTCCGGTGGGGTTATACCAACATCAGAATCAAGCCCGGCGATGAACACAAAGCGGCATTCAAGACCAAACGAGGATTCTTCGAACCCCTAGTAATGTATTTTGGGATGACAAACGCACCGGCAACTTTCCAAGCTATGATGAACTGGATCTTCGCTCCTCTCATCGAACACCACGAAAAGAAAGGAACTATTATTCGGGTATATATGGATGACATCGGAGTAGCCACAGCCACAACAAGGGAAGCACATACAGACGCCATCCACGACATCCTAGATCTGCTGGAACAAAACGACCTCTACCTCAAATTGGACAAATGCACATTCCACTCAGACACCCTCGATTACCTGGGGGTAATCATTAAGAAGGGGGTGATTCGCATGGACCCTGTCAAAATCTCCGGAATCCGCGAATGGCCGGTCCCCAAAAACGTCAAACAGGTACGATCATTCCTAGGATTTTGCAACTTCTACCGCGCTTTCATTCGGGGTTTTGCCACACACGCACGACCACTCAACAAACTCACACGAAAAGATGCGGAATGGCAATGGGGAACAGAACAACAGACAGCGTTCAACAAACTCAAGACCCTTGTAACAGAGGAACCGGTGCTCAAACATCCGGAATTGGACAAACCGTTCGAGCTAGAAGTCGACGCCTCGGGATACGCAGTGGGAGCAGTATTACTTCAGCGCGATAAAGACAACAAACGACACCCAATCGCCTACTATTCCAACACCCTCAACGCAGCAGAAAGGAACTACGACATTTACGACCTGGAACTGTTAGCCATCGTCAAAGCACTGAGGAACTGGAGACCTTACCTTGCCGGGTCACCCCACAAGATCAAAGTGTTCTCCGACCACATGAACCTGCAATACTGGAGATCCCCACAAAAGATAAGCAGACGGGTAGCAAGGGAAGTGCTGGAACTCTCCGAATATGACATAGAGATTCACCACATCAAGGGAACGGCGAATGGGAGAGCAGACGCCCTATCAAGGAGACCCGACTACGATCAAGGAGAGCACGACAACGAACAAGTCACAGTACTCCCGGATCACATATTCGTCAGAGCTGCAACAATCGACACAACAGACAACCCAACACGCATGAGCGCAACAATCCCAGTGGAAGAAATGCAGCCCACGTACCCAGTATACACCCAGGACAACGATACCGTCACGAAATGGATAGACCCACACAAGCTCAAACGCATCGAAGGCACCTGGTATAAGGAAGGGCGAAGGGTAGTCACGGGCGACGCCCACGAACGAAGGCGTATTATACAAGCCCACCACGACACCCTCGCATATGGACACCCGGGAATCAACCGAACCATCAAATTAATCGAAAGATACTACTGGTGGCCGGGACTCCGGCAAGAAGCACAGGATTACGTCAAGGGATGCGCCGACTGTCAACGAATCAAAGTCAACAACAGACCAACACGCGCACCCCTACAACCAATATTCCCGAAACCGGAGGCAACCCCATTCGAAGTCATAGCCCTAGATTTCATCACCAAATTACCCCAATCGAACGGCTGCGACTCCATACTGACAGTAACAGACCACGACTGTTCTAAAGCGGCAGTATTCATCCCGTGCCTAGAGGAAATAAGCACGGAAGGAACGGCGGCCCTGTACGTGACACATGTGTTTCCCAGATTCGGACTGCCAGCGCGCATCATTAGCGATCGAGACCCCAGATTCGCGTCAAAGTTCATCCGCGAACTGTGCCGAATACTCGGCATAGAACAAAACATCTCCACCGCATACCACCCCCGAACTGACGGCCAATCGGAACGAACCAACCAATGGCTAGAACAATACCTAAGATTCTGGGTTAACGAACGACAGGACAACTGGACACAGTACCTACCAATGGCGGAATTCACGCATAACAACTGGCCCAACGAATCCACCAAGGAATCCCCATTCAATGTCCTTATGGGGTATAACCCGCGCGCTGATTGGATCGATCGACCATCCCCTATCCCGCAAGTAGCGCTACGAGCGCAGCAATTCAAGGAGGCTAGAACACGCGCCCAGGAACTGATGATCAAAGCGCAGCAAGGGTGGATCAAACACAAGGACACCCCAAAATACCAAATTGGGGATCTCGTATGGCTCGAAGGGCGCCACCTACGTACCAACCAGCCAACGGCAAAACTCGCGCCCCGAAGACATGGGCCCTTCCAGATCATTCAGGTGATGTCCGCAGTCAACTACCGCCTAGAACTTCCCACGCAGTGGAGCATTCACCCAATGTTTCACACGGACCTCCTCACCCCGTACAGAGAAACTCCCACACACGGACCAAACTATCAGCGCCCACCACCGGATCTGATTGATGGAGAAGAGGAATACGAGGTCGAGAAGATTCTGGACTCCCGGCGATTCGGCAGGACAAGAAAATTACAATATTTGGTCAAGTGGCGCGGGTACCCAGACTCAGACAACCAATGGGTCTCCAAGGATGACGTATTCGCTGAGGAAGCAATTCGGGAATTCAAACGTTCAAACCCCACCAGAGAAGTACATATAAGCGCAGGGAAATCCCAAGAGACGTCCCCATCTCCTTCACCCACTCTCCCATCTACTCATGTCCTCATCCCCAGTCCAAGTACACTATGTCCTCGACGACCTACTCCCAATCTCCGTACAACCTACCCTCATCGTTCAGAACGCGCCATCATCACCCCTGTCGCTTCCCCAGTCCATTCACAACGGAGACAGTCGTCCACCTACCCCCTTACCATCCCTCCTTCCTTCACCAACCACTACAAGAGTTGGTTCAAGAGATCCTTCGCCGACCCACATGTCAACGTCCACGGAACCCGATACGGACGAAGCTCAAGTTCAAGAGGACCGGGACTTCGACCGGTACCTATCAGAGGAACATTGCCCTCCACACCAACACCTCGTCTACGGCAACCACCTCACCACCACGCACAATGAAACCCCTCCGCTATGCACCACAGACGGAGAGCCCATCCGTATGCCGCAAGATCCTCGACCCAAGGTCTGCATCTATCGTGCGGAAGAACACAGTCCGATTTCCAGACGCCAAGTGGAGACTCCTCCACCCCTCGGATTCAGACACAACAGGGGAGTACATTATATCCCTTTCCAGATCCGCGATGCTCAGGACCGGCTGCACCCAGCTCGCTATACGCAGCTCATCCTTACGGCGGACCCGTTCGTCCTCGCCTACAGGAGAGGCAGCGATCAGCAGTACGGGAAGCCAGTGCATGCTGCCCCCAACTACGACTACCCCTGAGACACCGCTTACTGCGACGACGACTTGATCTTCTTGGATCAGCACAGCGTCATGCGGGAGTCGGTGGACCGCGCCCTCACGGGCATGAAAGACCTCACACTGACGGCAGAGGTCCACCGATACCGCTGCGCCCAGGCGGGGGTGGAAGCGAAGGAATCGGAATTGGCAAGGCTCACGGAGGAGTTGGACAAGGTTGCCAGGGTACGACGGGAGTGTGTACTCCGCCTGCAGCGCGCCAACGCGATCACGCGCATCGAAGCGGAGAGGGACTCCTACCGACCAGGGTGGGAAGCAGGGCAGCAAGTCGCGGAGCAGAGGGAGGCAGCCCAGCGGGGTCGAGCTGGGGCTCGACCATAAGAAGGGGGTGATGTAACGTTTCGGATTGATCGGCCCCTCGGCCCGGGAAGTGGACACTGACGAGTCGACTATGACATCGCCGTCAGCAGAATATCGTCATGGACTTGTAGGATCAGTCAGCCGGGTAAGCTCCGGCGCATGTGATTGTACGATAACGGATCGGATCTCGGAATGACTCGTAGTGACTCATAACTAGGATAGCTGTACTAGGGTTCACGGTACTTACGCTATTGGCTAGTTAGTATTTGAGCGGCGCTTCAAAGCCCGCGCGTAACTGTATAAGTAGACTAGTGTGAAGACCAAGAACGGCATCTTGGTCTTCTTCCAATACCACCACCATCTACTCGTCTTTCAACTAAGAGGATCTCCCCCTCTTAAGTGAGTGTCCGGCATATCCCTTTAGACCAGGGATCCCCGTGACTTGTCCGTTGACTGTCCCTTCGCGGATCAGTGGAATATCCCGCCGACGTCGCAGCATATCAAGTCTTCCTTTATCGCAACGATCGAGTAGCGTCCCCTTACCACACCTTCTATATCATCGATAGCACTACGTGGGCTAACGCTCAATACATCGACCGCATCCCAGCAGGAGTACCGCAACTCGAAGACCTCCACGCATACTTTGGGCGAGACGAAAGCCTTCAACCTCATCCAGCCTTCTACGCAAGCACCTTCGCCAATCGCAACTACCAACTTGTACAGATCGCCACCAAGCAAGAAGCCTAAGTCAGGCAAGCGTCCGTGGTAGACGTTACACTTAAACTGGTCCTTTGTTTTCATAAAGACAACTACTGCTGCTTTGGAGAAGTTGTCTATGAATGTGGCGAAGTACTTGTTTCCTTGTATAGAGTGGCTCTGCATGGGGTCAACAAGGTCACTATGGATGACTTCAAGAGGTTCTTGTGTTGGAACAGATAAGTATGTAAGGACCTTATCTATAGCAGTTACGACATTACGGTAGTATGTTTTCCTATTACGGTAGTTGGGATATGTACTATAGCGGGCGCAATACGCCCTTTGAGTGAGAGAAGCCCTATGGCTATCTCGAAGTGGTAGTTTACATCAGGCGTGTGTAAAAATGCGATATTGTGGACGCCTGTACTCATCACTTTTACGCATATGGACAGGGTAGGACCATAGAGTATAAAAACCCTCCCATGGGGAGGGAGGCGAATAGGATATTCACTCTCTTTCTCACTTGTGCACCCTCTCCTCTCTAACAGTCTCTCAACCTACTCAAAGGTGAGAACTTTATTCCTGTTAGCTGCGCGTATTGCTGCGCAACATCTTGTGCACATTTAGAGGAAGGTGGAAATGGTAGACGTGTTGATTTGCCAGTTTCACAGCCATGGCACAACTTATTGTCTACAGGGGAGTTATTTATATGGAGTCCTTTTACGGACTCCTGAGCATATCTTTTGAGCGCGTCTTTGGACATATGTCCCATGCACTGATGCCAGACATCAAGGCTAGCAGATGCAGGTGCTTGGACTGAGTTCATATGATGTCCGTCAAGCCAATATAGGCCTGATGCCTTGTGTCCTTCCACTATGGTCTCTCCATTGAATCTTATAGCAAAAGATGTTGAGTCAAAACTGATGATGGTGCCTTTTTGTGTTAGGGCAGGCGTGGATAGTATACATGAGTGCGTTTTAGGGAGATGTAGCACATTTGATATTTTGAGGTCATAGCCTCTGTTGGTCCGGATTGTGACCGTACCAGTGCCAACACTTTTGAGTAAAGAGTTGTCACCTAGAAGCACTTCTACTCCTTCATGAGGTGTATAGGAGTCATAGTCTTCAAGGTGCAGGGTAAAATGTGCTGATGCTCCACTATCCATCATCCATCTTGATGCTATCTGAGTGTGGTTTACACTCATCATGTAAAGGGAGACCTGAGGTACTTCATGTACCTCCTCTATTTTGCCAGAGCCAATAACTATTGTAAATAGATGGCTCTTTGGTACAGGTATGCTATTGGCGGCAGCAAACCTATTTCCCGGAAGTGAGTCTGGTGCTTCAGTCATAGTGTTTTGGGCGGCTTTCCCACGTTGCCCTGCCCTCCCCTTCTTTGCGTTTTCCTGGTCCCATTTGAGTTTGTAGCAGTCTGGCTTTTTATGGCCAGGCTTTTTGCAGTAATGGCAGACTATGTCTGGAGACACAGTGCTGCCTGATGCCTGTGACGCACTGGTGTGCAGAGGTGAATGTGATTTGACAGGGGCTATCTTGTTATAAGATGCTGGGGGACCAGTGATGCGTGATTCCTCATTGATGAACCTATTGATGAGGTCCTGAGGTTGTAAATTTGCAGGGGGGCCAGAGGCTAGGATGGTGCCTGCTATGGTGCTGTAGGAGGGGGGTAGCGTGTCTAAGAGAATAAAAGACATTTGCATGTCTGAGATGGGCATGCCCTGCTCCACCAGGGTATTCCTCGCATCCAGCATTTTTTGGAGTTGAGGTTGGAAGGGGCTACCTTCCTGAAGCTTGGTATTTGCCAAGCCTACCCATAGATTAAAGGTGGCCATAGAGCCAACCTGACCATAGAGGTGGTCGAGATGGGTGAATTTGTCATGGATGCTTGGAAACAGCGTCTCTGACACGATGCCCAAGAGTACTTCTGATGTGACTGAGAGATATAGGAGGCCAGTGATGACCTCCTCCTGCTTCTCCCACAAGGCCAAGATGGCCAATCCTTTGTCCGTTGGCCCAGTAGGGGCATCAACGACACCTGCTGCAGGGGTAGGGTGATAGGGGATGTTGGCAGGGTAGGAGTGAGTGAGGTGCCTCCTCACTCCATTCATTAACATAAGTGACGTGAAGGTCACTCCCCATGTCTGCCAGTTTGTCCTGTCCAACTTGGAGAGGACAAGGGTTGTTGGGAAGGAGAGGTGGAAAGTGGGTGAGGCCATTTGAGATGTTTGTAAATCTGGTTCTGAGGAGCAGTCAGAACCAGCCCAGATCTTGTTACAGGAAAGTAGAGGTCCTGCCATAGGAGTGCTATACCTCCATAACACAGTAATGTGTCATGCCTCAAGTTTGTGCAACTTGGAACTGTACTATTGTAGTGGAATCATTTTTATGATGGCTGCCTCATACTGAGATCTCCTAGGCCCAGAGGGCTAGTAGTCATGTCATATGGCTTTGTCAGGGTCTAGCAAGAAGGGCACATAGGAGCATTGTCTGGCGAAGGACGCTTTGAGGCCATCTCTAACCTTTACAGCTAAGTAGACTGGGGCTACTAAAGATGTACAGTAGAGGGTAGTACCCTAGAGAGGAGCCAACAGCGAATTCCAGAGACAATGATAGGGATCGACTCCCATAACAATTGTGACTGTCATCTGTGGAGTCTCTAGAACAGACCATTAAGGGTCTTGGTACTAAGCAACTAGACTGGTGATACGTGCCATGCAGCGAATCCTGCACAAAGGGAGCGAATGCTTCTCCTGGCAGAGGTCTAGTCATAGCTACTGTGTAATTATTATTATAGTATAGTAGCGTCTCCTAGTTGTGTCAGAGGGAAGGACTTCTGGGTTTGACTATTAACCAGGCCTTCACACCCCTTAAAGTGACCCAGGTATTAACCGAGTATCACCCAACCATTAGAGAGGCTTATAGCCGCAAGGGTCTTCCCCTTTTGGCCTATGAAAGCACTTCCGGACGAAAACCAGGTATAGAAGTTATGGTAGGATAGTGCGCACAGAGGAGTTTGAGTTTTATGTAAAAACTCTCACAAGAACCTCCTTAGGAGGCTAGCCAATATGGCACATGACAGAGTCATGGTGGACGAGAAAGGATGTGTCAAGAAGAGATGATAGAGGATGCTCACTGAAGATGTGGAGGACGACAAAAAAGATGCAGTCAGCTGAGAGAGCAAAGTGACACAAAGGTAGATCTGTGATATCGCAAGTTAGTTATTAGGCGTCAGGGCCCATAACCTGTTGAAGCGCAGAACTAATGAGCGAGGTAAGTAGCAAAAGCTAGTGGAGACAAGTTAACTTCAGAGGGGAAGTAAACTCTATTACAACTGCATACCTAGTGGAGACAAGTTACTATAAAGGAACATCTCATGAGTAAAGGTAAATAAGAGAAGTAATAATAAAGGGACTTACACTTCAGAGGGGAAGTAAACTCTGAAGTGTAGAGGCGTAAACAGCAGTCCTTTTATACAGGATGCTTAGCTAAGAATGGTCTGTGCACACAGGTGATCCAAACACAATACAGGTGGTCTGTGCGCCAGAGGGAGAAATGCCATTGGAGGGCAGAGAACAATAGCTGCCTAAAGCAGACAATACCGGTATCTTAACAATAGAGAACAATAAGAGTCTACACGTGACTCTAACAATAAAGATAAACAAAAGCGGTCCATAAGAGTCCGGCCAAGTCCAAATTAGTCCGTAAGGGACAGATACTGTATTTAGTATGTGGGATGACTCAATCATATCCCACGAGACATGTGACATAGGTCGCATCTCAACAGGGACATCCCCCACATGTGCAAACCATCTAATGAGTGCACAGGGGTAGTACTTATCCTCCCAAACAAACGAGAATAGGGCATGCAAGTGCACGACATCGAATCCTCGTACTCCAGGTCGACTGGGGTCACATTGGACGAAAGCGGTGTCGAATTGAGGGGTCCTCTTGCGCCAACGAGGATTGCAGCGAATACATTCTGAGCACATTCCTCAAATGCCACTCAGATCGCTTGGTGAATAGAAGATGGCTGTTGCAGTATGGTAAACAGAGACTTTATTGTTGAAACAGGGGCACCAAGATAAGGGAACATCTGAACCAGCAGGGGCATTGGGATTGTCCAAGTGGAGTTGATCAAACAAAAAATGACAGATAAGAGCTTGAAGATCAGGTTGGTGAAAGATGCCTGCCAGCTCTGTGACGGATGATGGATACCCTCTCTCTATTGAGACAAAAAGGTTAGACCTGACTGAAAAGACAATGAAAATGTACATATGACGATTCTCAGGTAGAAACACATGGCTAACAGCATCTTTGTTGTCAACTGGATGCATTTCATCCATCTCATGGGGGTCTGTGCTCTCAGTGCCATGATGGAGGTTACCCTCATTGTCACCTTGGTCTGTGTTGGCAGAGTGTGAGGCTGGGTCAGTATCCAGTGCGTCAGCGGGCATGTCTGTTACTATTCGAGTTTATGAATCACTATTCCAGTGAGACTTCAAATGACTTACCATCATTACCAAATAAACCTGCACTCTCGCAGGAATCTGCAAGGACCACACTCTTGATCATACCCTTTGATTTGAAGTAGGAATGTGAGGCCACGAGTTTGTCAAGATGCTGGTTGATGACAAGCATTTGACCAAGGGCGTTGCAACTATTTGAACGACGCCATGACTCCTTGACAGCCTTAATGTGCTTTGATTTGGTGATTGAAGAGCAAAGACTGTTGGGAGCACTGAACAAGCATATGAGTTGTTGGTAATGGCAAAGGGAGTGTTGTTGTGGAAGAGCGAATCTGTTTGGACGAATGCTGATTGCGTGGAAGATCAAACGAAAGTGGTGAAAACAGTCAAGGGGATCCTGTACTAAACCCAACGTGTCCTCATTAAACTTATCTCATTGAACAAGGTAGCAAAAGTTCAAGAACATGCAGAAGGTGTGAATCATGTCGGCTGGCAAGTGTCCCTCTAATGCAGGGAGATAGACCTACATCTGCAAAACTGGTACCTGTCAAAGCTGTCAAGGACTGGTCCAGACTGGTCCTTGACAGCTTTTGACACCCCCCACTTTTACAGATGTATAGGGTGGAGACAGCATCGGCCATGTAATGTCAAGTCAGTGTGCCCACCTTCATCAATGCTTTTGAGTTGTCGCCTGTCCATTGCTTAAAACCATGGCCTTGTGGAAAGTGGCAGAGCCCAGGGAACGGAGGTGCCAGCGTGATCCTGAACAGAAGAGAATTGTTACGTTTCAGACTGACAGGAACCCATCTGCAATATTGGGAGGTGGTCAAGACAGTCTGAGACCATTTGGCAACCACTGACCACTTTGACCACCTAGCCTGTCTGAGACCATTTGAGGACGGTCATCAAACGCCCCAATTTGGGTAAGGTAGCGGTCACCAGGAACCATCCCCCCTTATATAAGCTTGTAACCCTAGGGTTTGTGTTATGTAAGCATAACAAATATCGGTCCAGCAACCAAAAAAAAAAAATCATGTCAAAGCAGAGTGGGAAAAGCAAGGGGAAAACTAGTGAATG
Organism: Lactarius akahatsu; assembly: GCA_021524915.1. Classification (NCBI taxonomy): domain Eukaryota; kingdom Fungi; phylum Basidiomycota; class Agaricomycetes; order Russulales; family Russulaceae; genus Lactarius; species Lactarius akahatsu. The sequence goes on along the minus strand of JAKELL010000081.1, from coordinate 199,443 downwards.
GCAAGGGTTTCCATATCCACCTGGGTATGGCCCACAGGTCTGGGTGGGTACTGTATGGGTAAGGGTATGGAATTGGTGACCCGCACGAAACCCCATACCTGTGTCACAGGTTCACGTGTTTCGCTGGGCATGCAGGTCGCCAGAACCGGACTCCAACTGGTGCTGCAACGTGTCAATAACCGCCATTGCAGCATTGTCAACTGCGTCGCTTTGTCCCAGGAAACCCTCAAAAGCTAAGTATTCTTGTTCATCCTTCTAGCTGACTTGTAACTAACCATAATGTTTTTTGTTTTATTCTTTATAGGTTTCAAACACGTTCTCGCTCGCGTTCTCGCTGGGCGCCACAATACCACAACACCAATGCCGTGCCATGCCCTCACAACACTGACGTGGTGCCAGATCCCCACGATACTGATGACGTGCTGCGACGCCATGACACCAACATGGCGGCGCACCCCTACGACACCGACGCCACACCACGACTTCACGACAACAATGCCACGCCGTGCCCCCACAACATTGACATCACACCACGCCCCCACGACACCGACACAGTGCAAGGCCCTTACGATACCAATGCCGCGCTGTGCCCCCGCGACGTGGTCCTCATGAAACCAATGCTGCGCCATGCCCCCATGACACCGACATCACGCTGTGACTCTGACAACAACACCGTGCCAGGCCCCCACAACTCTGATGTTGTGCCAGGCTCCCACAACTCCAATGCGGTGCTGCGATGCCATGATACCAATGCCGGGATGCGCCCCCACGACCAACACAGCGCCATGATGCTACGACACCGACACAGTGCCCCACCTGCGACGCTACAGATTTAGCTTACAAGTAGTACATTACTGTGACCATATCAAACATGACCTATAAATATGTTTTGAGTTTTGAGTGCACGAGTCGCAAGGGTTTTGATACCCTTGAGACCTGAGGAGATGCGAACGCATTCTCATTGGTGGTTGTAGGTCACGTGATTGATTATATAATGTAACAAAAGTGCGAGCCAGTTCCGACAAAAAGTGCAGAAGGGCGAGAAAACACGTTTGACAAAAAAAGAAAATGTTTGCTAAAATCCTCCCTCAAATCTCGATAAATTTAAAAAACAATTTGTACACGTTGTAGCTATAGATGTACACTTCAACCCTTACTGTATAGATTATTGCATTTTGATGATGTGAGAGAGGAATTTGGAGGGCGAGAAAGAGTGAGTGGCTGCTGACATAAGGGGGGATGGTTCCTTGTGACCGCTACCTTAGACCTGTCAGCCTAGGCCACATTCAGTGACAGGCAATGACACCATTCCAGATATAGATTTCCGTCCATTTGTCACTTCTGTATTGTCTATTTGAATTTATATACTATATTATTCTTTAAATGTTTCCCCATTCTTATTGTTTTATTACTATTAAGTTTATTATGAGGCATGCTCGAGGGGTTTTATTTTGACGCATGCTCAGTGTTCGCGAAAATGAATAATTGTATTTGAGTGTTCAAACGTTCAAGTTCCAAGCTCTACTAGTAAATACTGACACTACTAACTAATCCCTCAGCTCCTCGAACAATCCTGTAACCAGCAAAGTGTTGACATCTGCCATGAAGAGGTGCATGGTGTGCACCTGGCAGATGCCCAGAGTGCCATTGCCCACCTGACTTTACCACAGCATTTTAGAATTGATCATGACACATTTGAAGGAGCACTTACCATCCACAACTGTAGATGCATGCCCACAATGTCTCAAGCTTGGCACACAGGTATGAGTTGCTAAGAATCTTCTGTAGGTTGAGGTCCGCAATAGATGTGTATAGCGTCCTGTAGTTAGCGACCTCAAACTTGACTGGGATGAACACCCCAGTTGCCCATTCTTCTAGCACACAGTGAAGCTGTAAAATAGTTAAGTTGATATGTAATGTGGGTAGCTGGGGCATAGCACGTACCACACACGATGCAAGGGCAAGGATGGGGGTACACACCACACTGAACTTGTCCAAGTTGCAACATCCAATTGACTGCGGTCTTGCGAAAATGGTCCGAACAATGACTTCTTCAATGGTGGGGTGTTCGAAATAATTCGGGATTGACTGTGAACAACTTAGATGCAAATGGCATGACACAGCAGCATGTGTTACTTACATTTGAGTCACTTCCATTGTGCATCCACATGCCTGTTGTCTTGTCGAGCAGGGCACTCACCTTCTGGACAGTGTATTGCTCTCTCTGGTTTTGTGTGTGTGGAGGGAACAAAGAATAATAGTTTTCATGGGAGGCAACAACGTCTTGTGCAGCCTTCTTGAACTCATGGTGCAGATTGCTCCCATCGTGCATCACCTGGGGAAGAATAAGGTTAGGATAGATATAGATATATCGTCTCCAAGGCTCACCTTCCTAATGGACACTTTATCTATGGTGTCGCTGTCAATTTCCTGATCAGTCCAAGGCATCATGTTTGCATGGTGCAAGGCCACTAGCTGATCCTTGGCCTGCACTCTCGTGGTGACATCCGGCCACATCGCATTGATGGTGAGGAGTTTCAGTCGAAAAAATTCCTTCGCACGAGCAATTATTTCTTGACTAGTATCTGGCTCACTACTTCTAGCCCTTGCCGAAGTCCCCCGACCAGATCTTGAACTGCTGGCATTGGATGCGCATTGAACAATGGATGGGGCTGGGGTAGGAGGGAGCCGGTAAGGAGGATGCCTTGTATGGTGGTTCACCAGGACGTCGGTCGTCATTCTGGTACTCTGAAAAGATAGATAAAATAAAAACTCAGATCCAAAACCACACAACTTACCCGTATCACACCAGGGGGCCCTTGCAAGGTTGATGGGGCATGAGTTCTGTCTGCACTGGTTCTCCAAGTCAAAAGCGGTAAGGGTGGCATGATACCACTGCATGTCACTTCTCCAGGTTGGAGAGGCTGCTGTGGTACATAATGACTATTGGCTGCGGAGACAATAACATCATAAATGTGGTTAGGGTTGTCAAAAGTAAAACTTACTATGTGCTGGATGAGGGCCAAAAGGCCCATTAAAAAAGGACGACCCACTATGGCCAGTGTTGACCAATGAAGCGGGGTCCGGGAAACTGACATCATGGAGCAAATTGACCATCGTGCTGGAGGATGGCCGATTGTTGCAATATGGAGCAACATGTGTATAGGATGCACCAGCACCATCACCACCACCTTGGGTTGCTGTAAAATTATCTACAAGTGAAAAGTCAGTAGAGGATGTAGAGTCAGGGACTGAATCCACCATTGAATTATATGCACTCGAATAATTGGTAGAAAGTGAATCATTATGAACCGAATCTGCCATAGAATTATGCACATTGAAAATATTAGGTGTAGGGTCGGGGTTCATAAAATTATAAGATAGGTTAGTAGCGAGCGTAGGATTGGGAGATGATGTATCTGTACTGAGTGGGGGTATGAACTCCGAGGGATGATTGAGCTGAGAATCATATGGAATCCCCGACGGGTTCAACCCGGAATTTCTTGGTGGCCGTGGAATGGTATGCACCTAAGGAGTTGCTGCGTAAAAAAAAGTATGGTAGCCAATGACAGACTCACCTTTCCCCCCTGTCCTCATCCTACTGGCCGAGGATGAGGACGGGCTCCACTAGTACCTGAGACTATGTCTGAAAGCTGTTGTCTTGTGGCCAGCGTGCTACATTTTTCTTGTTGGCTTGGGGGACGACGTGCCACAGCTTTGTGCTCAGCCTGAGGTGGGTCACCATCTAGTGACACTGGCACGTGTACTTCAAGTTGACTTGTGAGACAACTGTAGAACAGGTAGAGTAAGACACACGTTCTGTGAGACCAAAGTCCAGCTGGTTGGACATTGCAGGCTGTATCACGGATGGTGCATACGAAAAATTGGAATGAAGTTAGTAGTTGAACACCACAACGTGACAAGTCAGAGCCTCAACATTCAGTAACCGCCGTTATCGCATTGCAAGAACTATCTACGAAAATTCCTTAAGTAATGTATGATAGATTTCTTTGTCTGAAAAGCAGTTCAAATAAAATTCCGTGGGCAGATCCAGAGAGTTTTCGGCTGTGATTTTGGGATTCTTTTGAGCCCCGTACACCGGTACAAGGTCCACAGTGTGTGCGATGTTGGTGAGTGGGATGATGTCCCCCATGCGCATTCTTGTACCATTCCCAAGTACCTGAGATCGGAATTGTCGCCGCAGTAAGTACATATCCACATCTTGTTCTTCCAATCAACTCCCATCTTCAGCCCTCCTTCCCACAAAGGAGAATTTCTCAATGTAACACAGAAATGGGTTATTTTGTCGTTTGTTTGAAATTGGCTGAAATAACATCCTGACTTGAGCAACTTGAGCAGCTGTCTGAGATTAGAATTTATGAATGATACCAGAGATTTTATAGACTTACCCTCACCCTGGACAGACTCGTCCCTGGAGTCCCCAGCATCCCCAAGCCCATGGATCAAGATGGTGTCGCATAGCCCATGTGGATGTTTCTGAGATGGCAGGAGGACTTGGACTGTTTGCGCTGGTAAAAGTACATGTTGGTCATGGACAGAGTGTAGTTGTATCCTGAATCGGAACCAAATACGAATGTCTTCGAATCCGACATTGGGGCAGCCCCTAGATACCCTGCAGCCACGGTGTTGCTGATGTGAAAGTCTGGACATGAAGTCACCCAGTGCTGGCCAAAAGTCCTGTAATGCATACAAATGAGCGGCCTCGCCAATGGAAATGGAGGTGATGTCGGGTGTTTTGTTGAGATGGAACATGGCCAGGGAATTCGAGGATACTAAACCCTTCAAGAAGTAGTTCCGCATAGGGCACTGAGACATGACAATCTCCTCACACGTGGCCATGGTTGGTGGAAGCACCAGGTGCAGGTCTTGTTGTGCAGTGAGAGCTGCTTCAGCGACAACTGGATTTGAAAGTTTGAGGTCGCCATTTGCAAGAAATTTGCAGAAGAAATTGAATAACTTCATGCGCTCCAACCGGTCTAGGATTCTTGCACACTGTTCTTCAAAATTGCAGTGGTTCGTTGCACGAAAGGGGTGCTTGACTTCGGTTATATGGAGGCGCTCTGTGACATCAGCAGTCCATTGGATCGGAGCCCCCATCATCTTCATCGAACATGCAAAGTGTTGCCAGAGCTCGAGCTTTGGGATGTTGAAATGAGTGATTGGCCCTTTGGTGCCTATGCGTGCCCCAGCTGCAGTAATAGCCGCCTTTTCATTGTGGAATTCTTTGAGAGAGTCAACGAAGCTGGAGATGGCAGACTCTGTAAGGAAAGGTGACTGAACTTGATAGATAAAGTCGATCAGAGCATGTATGGCATGCAAGAAATGAGGGGGAATGGCGCCAGCGATTACAGCAATGATAGAACGTTGAATATCACAATGCTCACGACCAGTCATTTGCTGGACACGCACGACACCATTACCAAAATGGCGAAAGCCGACATGAGGGTGGAGACTTCGGAAGTGACTATCAAGTTCAAAAGCACCGACCGCATTGATGCACCATTGAAGGGGGTGGTCAAAGAAGAACTTATGACAAGTGTGAAGTATCTCTGGCATGAGGAAATGAAAGGGATTGGCCAAATACCAGTCGCACCAGAATGGTAAGTGTACCCCATTGAGACCAAGCTCCTTCGCTTTATCTTGGAATGTGCCAGGTTTCCAGGGATCAACACAAGAGGTAAGGTCTTGTATGAGCTTGATAGTTACTAGGCCATGATGTGGGGAGTGACAGTGCACATCACCAAATTGATTAGTAATGGCAAGTGAATGTGGGGAGGTACTGTTTGCGACAGCAGAGATAAGATGTTGTTCTGGAAGGTCGGCAATCCAAGCAGCCGAGAGCGGGAATGACCAGCGAAGGCGACCGTGAGGATCAGCCACAAAGCAGCCAGTGATAGCAGCATCCTTGCATCACGCAAAGGCCTTGTCCATGCATGCATGCCATAAATGTGCTGATAGGATCGACTGGAAACTTGGGTGGACCCTGAATTTCACGATCAGAAGAAAACAAAAACACATCCAAGCATGATTTGATGCCTTCATGCATACTTTGGAGACAATGTTGGTGAGGCTGAGATATGCTGGATACATTTCTAGTCCTCCAGTCATCGCTGTGACACAGGTTTTGTCGGACCCACCAACTACGGCTAGTTGAGTTGCACCGTCTGGGAGACTGTCCTTTTTGGAATGAGCCAGACTCAAGTTAGATATATATATATAAGAGAGAACTGTACCTGAGATTGCCATGCGAAGTCTCCTGTCATATACTCCAAATAGATCTGTTCTGTCCTTGATGTGTCTGTCTAAAGCCTTTGAGGATCATACTGCATGTACGATGCGAAGACTGGATTTCCAAAAATATACTCAATCACACTTAGTGCATCGTGCCAGTAGAAATAAATTGGATGCTCCGTTTCGTATCCTTCTATAACCATCCGATCACAGTACCAACGCGGATGGTTGGGTAGTGACTCTATCAACGATCAAAGCGCATGAGCCGAGGTGAACGTCGGGTTAAGGCATTGGACCTACACATAACTATAAGTCAGATTCAGAGTAATGATTAGAAAGGCATTACCCATTCCAGCTTGAGGAACTCATCAATCTCCGACTGGGAAAGGGATGATCTCGTGAGAAAGCGGGCAAGCCCCCACTCTTCGTGTCCTTGAAAAGGATAGTAGGGGTTGTTCACCCGTCGGTGTGCAAAACGATCGCCAGCAATCCTCTCGAATGTATTTGCCTTTTGACCATAGATAAATGATGAGTGGGAATGATATTCAGTGGTAGTGGTGTTTACATGTGGAGGCGTTGGTGCTGGTGCTGGTGCTGGTGATGGTGATGGTGATGGTGCTGGTGATGGGACACGATTCCAGAATGTAGAGAGGGAATGTTCTTGGACAAATCATGCACACTGTTGTGTTTCTTCTTCAACAAATGCAGAGAGCGCATCATCGTCATCCAGGAAGTTGTAGCAGGAAGATTTTTTGTGATTCAAATGCGCCAAGACACCTTGAGAGTTAGTGAAGCGTCGCCAACACTTTGGGCAGAGAAAATCTGTGTGTATATCCATTGGATTGATGAGAGTCGGACTTGGAGATAGGTATGTGGGAAAAGGAAAACCTTGCAAGCAAGACAATGTCGATCAACAAAGAGTCAACACCTGCCTACCACACACCACACCCAACCATACACCACACCCATTCTGATGATGTATGCAGACTCGGTCCATTTCTCTTCATCCCCGGCACTCTTGCCACTATCATCACCATACACATCCCCATTGAGGGCTACCACCCCAAAGCGGTGTCTCCAGCGGTCTCCAGGTGCTGACACACCTCATCGCTTTTGCCCCTTTCCAACATTTCATAACAGCTCTGGGTTACCGTTATGCACTGAGTACAACATTGAGGATACGACTTGGGTAAGTGATCCTTTGGGAATAACCTGTATAGAGATAGATGTTTTTCTTTTGCTTTAGGAGCCCGAATTACGTGTTTCTGCAAGAGAGTCTGCTCGGAATATTTGTCGCTCCTTTCACCTTACCCAATTGCAGTGTAGTTCCCTGCACCTTGAGAAATGCTTGGTCAGACAGGAGATTGAAGAGCATGAAATATCTCTTCAAGCACTCAGAGAGTGGATGGCTGATATAGAGAACAACATAGCGAGCACCACCTATGCAGTTGGCACCTTGCACTGTTATATGGATCAAAATGGTATCCCCGTCCCTGATATGGTGGAGCACGTAGCCGCCTCCATTGTGTTTTCAGAGGTTGGTCTTAACCTCTTGCAAATATACGTCACTTAAGATGCATTGACAGGATGAAGATGCTGGCAACTCACAGGATGGTGATGCTAGCGACTCGCAGAATGGCAACACAAGCGACTTGCAGGATCAGACTTTAGAAGACGCAGCTACTTCTGAAACGGTCCCCCTGGTCATAACTGTTGTAAATGGGTCTCCCTCTGTCTTTCCTGCTGGCACTTATTTTATTTTTTAGGGAGAAATTATTGTGCTATAGTTGTTGATATGTATTTATCCCAGGTCATCACATGATATCTTACCCCGTTCTGAATCTGAATCTGGATGATGCACCACCAGCAAGATAGCAGAGATGTTAGGTCATATACCCCAACAGGTGTCTTCGTGGTGAGCTTGGAATCGTGACTGTATTTATTAAATTGGTTGGAGGCTTGTCGGAGGTCTTGCTCGGTTGTTTCACCCACTACCTAGCGCAAGGTATTGTCAATGTAAGTATTGCTCGCTGTGAGCACAGGATGGTCACTATTGGCACCATTGTGGAAGACAGTGCTCGAAGGAAAGGATACAGTTACTACAGTTGCCATGTTTATGTGGCGAATGGTGAGTTCTTGTCGAAAATCTTTAAACTTGGGTAAAATCATTGTTTTATTTACTAGGCACCCTCTGATCATCCTCCTAGCGTCATTTCAGACCTGGTCTGTGCCTTCTATGCTTGGGGTTGCCTCGATGCCGCGAGACAACTTGAATCGAATCGGTTCAAACAACCAATTGACCACATTGTGTGATCCATTTGCAATGTTCAGGTGGACCCTCACATCCAGCCTGATATGCCATCCCGTCACAGTTGTCTGTGGAAAGGGTAAGTCAGCAGTTTTGATAGCGTGAAGGGAGGTACTCACCCTAGCTACAAGCAACTCAATGGCCCCCTTCAAGCCCTTCCACACCGCCTTGAGGAGTGCGTGCAAGAGCTTATGAGCAAGTCCAAATAACATTCTAAATGAGTGGTAAGTCATTTGTTTGCAACAATATGAGGGATGACTCACCTTTGGAATTGGTTTTGAGTAGGGATGATGCCGGTGGGGGGAGTTGATGGTGATGACACGAGGAGGCAATTGAGTGCTGGCGCCGACATGTACTGGGTGAACAAGCGCTGGCATCGACCTGCCTGGAGAATGACTTGGAGCGATGGCATTGTTCTAGGCAAAATTGACTTGCAGACTCGCGTTTCCACGCACTGGTGGCAGCCAGAGCTTGAAGGGCATTCAAGTTGAGGACTCGAGAGTTTTATTTTTTTTCGCACTGTGTCACCACCGACTTCATGTCAGGGCTGTACTATATATCATGATTTCTGCAATATACTGTGAAATCCAAGTTGTTTACAAAAATTGGCGGCACATGGCACATGCACTGCCAGTCTTGAATGCGCCATGCCCCCCTGACTTCGTATTAGCCTACATAGGATACAGATATTACATTAAATATTAAGTATTAATATTGCACAACCATATCTATTGTACTTATTCTTGACAAATGTGAACTCTGAATTTCAAAAGACCCAATTTATATTTTTTATTCCTGTCTGGTGGTCCGGCAAGGTGGCACAACCAGGAACATGATCCGAATCTTGATTTAGCACAGAAACTAATTACTCGATCATTCGGGAAGCGTTCAGAGCAGTCAGAGCAGTGTCAGAGTGTCAAAACTGTTTGAGCTCACTTAGGCCACACTCACATTTTACAGATGCCCTGGACTGGGAAGTGGACACTGACTAAGGGCTATGACACCCTCATCAGCAGTATATCGTCATGGACTTATGAGATCAGTAAGCTGGGTAAGCTCTGGCACATGTGATTGTACAATAAATGGGTTTGATCTTGTAATTGTTGAAGCGCAGAACTAACAAGTGAGGGGGTTAATAGCGAGGAGCTAAAGACAAGTATACTTCAGAGGTTGAAGGAACTCTGTACCAGCATTACTACACACCTAAAGACAAGTATCTAAGACATCTGTGAGTAAAAGGTAGTGTAGGGTAAAAGAGAAGGGACTTACACTTCAGAGGTTGAAGGAACTCTGAAGTGTGAGGGCGAGAACAGCAGTCCTTATATACAGGACGCTTTGTAAGAATGGTCTGTGTGCACAGGTGATCCAAACACAATACAGTTGGTCTGTGCGTCAGAGGGACAAACGCCATTGGAGGGCAGAATACAATAACTGCCTAAAGCAGACAATACCGGTATCTTAATAAGAAGAACAATAAGAGCCACACACGTGACTCTACAAATAAAGATAAACTAAGAGCAGTCCGTAAGAGTCCGAAGTCCAAATCAGTCCTTAAGGGACAGATACTGTATTTAGTATATGGGATGACTCAATCATATCCCACGAGACATGTGACTTGAATCAGTCGCGTCTCAACATCCCTCCATGATAGAGGCAGTCCATGTTTAGATAATTTGGTGTTATCTATGAGAGCCCAAGAGTTGTACAGAAGTTTGGGATTGAGGTTGGATTCCTCAACCCGAAATCTCTTCATAGTAGTTACATAGAGAACTACTTTTTGAAGTCTTGTACCGTGAAGGTCCAACTCCTTCAGGGCTCTAAGAAGGGTCTTTCGTAGTTCTCTTAGATCAGAGAACTTGGTGTGCTTGTTTTACAGAACAATGTGACGTCCTTGTTGATAAACCAAGGATTGACGACCATTGACTGTGTACACAAGTTATTTCTTGTGACCCTTCTTACACCATTCCTAGATCAGTGACCATTTTGTCAAAGGGTTCTCTGGGCAGTGACTTAGTAAGTCCATCTGCAACCATTTCCCCTGTAGGAGTACGAATTAGGTGTATGACCTTATTTTCTACGTACTCCCTGACTACATGGTGTTTGATCAGGATATGTTTGAACCGCCTTCCAGTGACAGGGTTTAATGCCAGGTCTATGGCGCCCTTATTGTCACAATGTAGGGGAATGGGGGAGTTAACCTCATACCCTAGTTCCCCTAGGAAGGTAGTGTACCACTGAGCTTGGTTAGAGGCCTCAGAGAGGCTCATATACTCTGCTTCTGTGGTAGACTGGGCTATAGTCTTCTGCTTTCTGGTGCACCATGAAATGGCTCCATTGGCAAGTAGGAAGACATAGCCAGAGGTGGAGTGCTTCTCTTCCTGATCTCCCCAGGAAGAGTCGCAGTAGCCATGAAGGCCAGCTCCATCAGAGTCAGTCCCTCCAGCATAGCGTATCCTGTAGTCCTTTGTTGTGTTTAAGTAGGCTAGGACATACTTGGATAGGCATAAATGCTGTGGTGAGGGATTGGAAGCAAATTGACTAAGGCGCGCAACAGCGAAGGATATATCGGGTCTGCTTCCAATCTGTGCATATAGCAGAGACCCAATTATCTGTTGATACTTCTTAATCTCAGAAGTAGAGGCCTGATCTTTGAATTTGATCAAGTGTGCCTCAGCGCCAGCGGGAAGAGGGGTATATACTGGGTTGGAATCTAGCATTCCAAATCGCTCAACCACATTGCGGATGTAATCTGATTGGTTGATCTCCATAGTGTGATTTGCACGATCTCTGGTGATGTTCACTCCGAGATAGGATTGGATTTCACCAAGATCAGTCATCTCATATCATTCTGATAGAGAGACTTTCAGATCATTGATCTTTGATAGGGAGCTCCCAAGTATAGTGATGTCATCTACATATAAGATCACGAAAAGTGTGTCACCCCCCTCTTGAAGATGATACATGTATACTCCTGCATCAGAGTATGTCCGCATGAAGCCTAGGTCACAAAGGACCCCATGGAACTGCACATTCCATGTGCAGGAAGCTTGCTTGAGGCCATAAAGGGCCTTCTGCAATCGGCACACAAGGTGCTCTGAGCCAGCTGTGACGAAACCAACAGGTTGCTCCATATAGATTTCTTCCTCCAGTTCCCCATGAAGGAATGCCGACTTGACATCCATCTGGTGAATATGCCAATCTTCAAGTGTAGCCAATGCAAGAAGGAGTCTTAGGGACTCAAAGCAGGCAACTGGGGAGAAAGTTTCGTCAAAGTCCACCCCCTCTAGTTGGGTGAACCCTTTTGCCACTAGCCTAGCACAAAAGTGTCCATCTGCTTTCTTTTTGAACACCCATTTGCGTTTAACCACCTTCCTTCCAGCAGGAAGGGGTTCCAGTCTCCAGACATCAAGCTTGTCGAGAGTGTCCAGTTCATACTGGCACGCTTCAAGCCAATCAACAGCGTTATCAGACTCCATGGCCTGCTTAAAGGTCTGAGGGTCCCTATAGCCAGGTACCTCTGCCGCATTTAGTAGGTCCATCATTCCCAGCCTACTGCTTCCCTGCACAAAGTCATCGACGTCCTCTTGTGTCACGATCGCGGGAACGGACTCTTACTTACGGATATGACCACGTTAGTAAGTAGTAATGTGTCATGGACTTCATCATCAGTCAGCAGTCGTAGTATCACATGTTAAGTACTATGACTCATTCCTAGTAGTAGCGGTAGTAGGGTTCGAGCTACTTACGCTACTAGTCGTCTCGGGTTCAAGGGGAGCTTTAAAGCATCCTCTCATGTGTATAAATAGTGGCTCGACAAGACCAAGATACGCCATCTTGGTCTTCTTCAATTCACCACTTTCACTCATCTCTTCACGCGTGCTTCGCTTGTCTCCTCTAGAGCAAGTCGTCTTCATCGATTATCGGACTACCTAGTGGCACGATTTGCCCTAGTGTACACTTAGATCACGTGCCTGTAAGCACCGTGTATCCCGTGATCAGGTCACGTGACCTCGAAGGAATATTCTGCTAAGTCGTGAAACGCCCTTTCGTGTCCAAGTCGGACTAACGCCAGTGGTGGCGTTACATTAAGACCAAGATCCCTTCATCGTGGCGTTCACAACTCGAGACCAGTGGAGAAATTTCCAGGCCTATTCCCTCGAACGACGAGGAGATCGCAACGTACCAACACAGTTTCTAGGAGCAGCTCGTTGGAGAGAATACAGAGGAGAGACTGGATACTTCGTTGACTTTGCATCGGGCCCAACCCGATACCGTCCCGTTGAGTTCAATTTCGACAATTTGTGTTGGGTTGAGATTACTTGGAACCCCGTAGACAACCGATACGACGCAGTACGACCCGCAGGAAGAAACTACAACTGCGATATCGACGCAAGGAACCTACCCACACGAGAAGAGTGGGGACGCATAGACGGACAACCCGAAGAAGAACCCAGCACATCCGAACCAAGGACCCCCGCACCATCCGAGACTAGTGGGGACGACGAAGAAACCAACGACGACGAAGAATCCAAAGTAGGAGAAATAATACAAACAGCTGAGTCCCTACGCATTAACGAGCCCGAGAGTATCGAAGTACGCCCGCCCGCAGACATGGCAACAACAACGATCACCCAAGAAGATCTGGCCCTCGAAGAAGCCAGAAGAATCACCGAAGAAGCAGAATCTTACCTACGCCCCATCAATCCAACAACAGGACACCGCATGACCGCAGACGACGCGGCCATATTCAGAGCAGTAGGCCCAGATGTCCCTGACCCACCACCAGGCGCGGGAGGACCCCCACCACCCAGAAGACGCGGAGGACCCTTTGGTCAAGGACCACCAGGAGACGGAAGGCCGCCATATGGAGGAAGACAACCTCAATTCGGAGGAGGAGGTGGAGGAGACCCTTTCGGTGGAGGACCACCACCCCCACCAGCAGCGGGACCAGCGTTGGGAGCACCACACGGGTCAGACAAGTTGGTAGGAGAAACCCCAACCACATTTGACGGAAATCGAGATGAGTACGAATCATTCCTCACACAATGGCACATATACTGGGGACAAAATTCAGAAGCACCGATTATGACCAATGTCTATCGGCGATGCCTACTATTCTTAGGCTTCATCAAAGGCCCACGAGTATCCAACTGGACGCTCGGATTCCTCCAATGGCTCAACAACGAGCTACACCAGGGACGTAGCCGATACGACCCATTCTTATGGGACACCCTGACGGCTGGGTTCTCGGACCGTTTCTCAAATGTACTTGAGCAAGAGCAAGCGCAAGCCACACTGGCCAAGGGATTTAAAATGATTGGCGACGACATTGACTCGTACGTCACCAATTTCGAACAACTGGCGCGGAAGGCTGACTATCGCCTCAACGACCGCCAAACACTGGACCGATTCACGGCGGGTCTCCCGAGAGCCCTATTCACCAAAATCTACGAGCTGGACGACCCGCAAACCTTCAATGAGTGGAAGGAGGCAGCACTGCGCAGGCAGAAGCAATACATCCACCTACGCGCACGCCTAGGGCTCACCACCACGCCCCGCAGCACCCCAACACCACGACCTCAGCAAAACCGTGGATACGCCCCGCAGTGGGCACCACCCAGATTCCCACCACCGCGCTACGACCCAAACACCATGGACACATCAGCGGATCGAACCCGCGCACGCCTCGCAGAAGTAGGAGATCCGAACCGTGGAAACCCACGACCACCATTCCCCCCAAGAGGCAGACCAGAGCAAAACCGAGGAGGCGGACAACGCCGGGACATGCGGGAAGTCATTTGCTATAACTGCAATAACCCAGGCCACTTCTCACGAGACTGTACACGTCCCAGAAAGCCCAGACAACAATTCCAACCACGCGCAAGTACAAGTCGCAGCACGGAAACCGACTACTACCAAGAACCCGCAACCGCACGCCGCACAGAAACCACGGCCGAAGAACAAGCCAAGGGGTGGATGGACACACTGAGGGGAGCTAGTGACGAGGTCAAGGACCTCGTATTCAAGGATCTCTGGACCCAAGAGGGTTTTCAGGACGCCTGAACCCATCGGCCTGGGTGAGGGCGGTTAATTGTAACTCTGTAATCATGACTCGCTATCGTTCGCTTCGAATTCCAGTCTTGATTCGCACAAGTTACTCCATGGCCGATATCAAAGGGCTCGTTGACTCAGGAGCCACCGACAATTTTATAAGACCCGCGTTCGCCAAACGCATGGGCCTCGGGCTACAAACCCTCGAGAAACCAAAGAAAATCTGGAACATTGACAATACAGAGAATAAAGCTGGGTCCATTACGCACTTCATTGACCTAGATGTTCAGACCAACGGCGTTTCGAAGGTCATGAGGTTCCTGGTCACCGACATAGGAAACGAGGATTTAGTCCTCGGATACCCGTGGCTAGCCACCTACGAACCAACCATCAGCTGGGCGCACGCCACCATACACGAAGACACCCTCCCGGTGGTACTACGATCAATCAACCCGGCAGAAACGCAGACCACCATTGCCCGTACAATGACTCAAGACGAAGCCGAAGATATCGTCCAAGAACTCGAAGAGGAATGCCAGATACGTACCACAGCCACCGAACTAGCCATTGCAGCTAATCAAAACACCGTCGTGGAAGCTCTCCCAGAACCATATCAACGCTTTGCGAAAATCTTCAGCGAAGAAGCATCCCACCGATTTCCACCATCACGACCTTGGGACCACGCAATTGACTTCAAACCGGGCACACCCCCTAGTATCGACTGCAAAGTCTACCCAATGTCGCAAGACGAAGACAGACAACTGCGCGAATGGCTGGACGAACAACTCAAGCTAGGATACATCCGACCCTCGAAGTCACCCTACGCCTCGTCATTCTTCTTCATCAAGAAAAAGGACGGAAAGCTGAGACCGGTACAAGACTACCGGCGAATCAACGCCTGCACGGTGCGCAATCAATACCCACTACCTCTTATGTCGGAACTCATCAACGACCTTGGAAATGGACACATATTCACCAAACTCGACGTCCGCTGGGGGTACAACAACATACGGATCAAAGAGGGCGATGAACACAAGGCTGCGTTCAAAACGAAATACGGATTATTCGAACCCCTCGTCATGTACTTTGGACTTACAAACTCACCGGCAACGTTCCAGAACATGATGAACGACATCCTAGGCGATACAATTCGCATTTTCGCAGCGATGGGTACAATCATCCGTGTCTACATGGACGACATCGGTATCGCAACCCTTGAACACGTAGGGCTCCAAGCACACATAGACGCAGTATGCGCCGTACTTCAAATCGCGATGGACCACGACCTATACTTCAAACCGTCCAAATGTACATTCCACCAACCGCGAATGGATTACCTGGGGGTAATTCTTGAAAAGGGGGTGACTCGCATGGACCCCGTAAAAATTGCTGGCATACGCGACTGGCCCACACCCACAAAAGTACGTGACGTACGCTCATTTTTGGGCTTCTGCAATTTTTACCGCCTCTTCATTCGCGGCTTTGCCACATACGCACGAGCCCTCAACAAACTCACACGCAAGGACGCAGAGTGGACGTGGAGCAAAGACGAAGAAACGGCCTTCCAAAACCTCAAACGCCTAGTCACAAGCGAACCGGTACTCGCACACCCCACGTTGACAGACCAATTCGAACTCGAAGTAGACGCATCGGGATACGCAGTAGGTGCAGTACTCCTACAGAAGAAGCAAGACGGGAAAAGACACCCACTCGGCTACTTCTCGGCCACCCTAAACGAAGCGGAACGCAACTACGACATATACGACTTGGAACTCCTGGCGATTGTCAAGGCACTACGACACTGGAGACCATTCCTGGCAGGCTCACTGCACAAAATCAAAATCTTCTCCGACCACCTCAACCTCACACACTGGAAGACACCACAAAAGATAAGTCGCCGCGTAGCTCGAGAAGTCCTGGAACTTATGGAATACGACTTCGAGATCCACCACATCAAAGGAACCAACAACGGCCGCGCAGATGCGCTGTCACGAAGACCCGACTACGACAAAGGAGAACGCGACAACGAAGGAGTCATCGTCCTACCCGAGAGGGTATTCGTGCGAAACACCACCACACAATCACCGGAAACCCTCGAACAAGATGAAAGCATCCTACGCCCCTGGGTAGATCCACACAAGCTCAAGAAGATCGAAGGGGTCTGGTACCACCAAGGCGCACGAGTAATCACCGGAGGCCCAGAAGAAATCCGCACGGTCATCGCCAACCATCACAACCCCCCCGTTTACGGTCACCCGGGAATCAAGCGAACAGTGAGGATCATCGAGCGTGACCACTGGTGGCCAAACATGTTGAAACACGTCACCGAGTACGTTCAAGGCTGTGCGGAATGTCAGCGCCACAAAGTCAACAACCGCCCGACGCGAGCCCCATTAATACCCATCACGCCAACACCTGACGCTAAGCCATTCGAAGTCATCGCTCTCGACTTCATCACTAAACTACCGGAGTCACAGGGATACGATTCGATCCTCACCGTAACGGACCACGACTGCACTAAAGCATCAATATTCATTCCCTGCAACGAAGAGATATCAGCAGAAGAAACCGCCGCCCTGTATGTGACCCACGTGTTTCGGAGATTCGGATTACCGGCAAAAATCATCAGCGATCGCGACCCACGCTTCGCATCAAAATTCACACGAGAGCTGTGCCGAATCCTCGGCATCTACCAAAACATCTCAACGGCGTACCACCCTCGAACAGACGGACAATCAGAGCGCACCAACCAATGGCTGGAACAGTATCTCCGGTTCTGGGCCAACGAACGTCAAGACAACTGGGCGCAATTTCTACCTATGGCAGAATTCGCGCACAACAACTGGCCCCATGAGGCAACAAGGAAGTCCCCATTCTCACTCCTAATGGGGTATGACCCGCGCGCTGATTGGATCGACAAACCATCCCCTATCCCACAGGTACTCACGCGACTTCAGCAATTCCAAGAAGCGCGGAAAGAAGCCCAGAACCTTATCAAAAGGGCACAATCGTTGTGGGTCAAGCACCGGAACACACCCAAGTACCAAGTTGGGGACCAAGTATGGCTAGAAGGGCGACATCTACGAACCAATCAACCGACTGCCAAGCTGGCGGCACGACGGCATGGCCCATTCAAAATCACGCGCGTCCTATCACCTGTCAATTATCAACTGGAACTTCCCACACAGTGGAGTATTCACCCTGTGTTCCACATCGATTTACTCACACCATATCGCGAGACACCCCTACATGGGGAAAACTTCCAACGTCCACCACCGGATCTAGTGGATGGGGAAGAGGAGTATGAAGTGGAGCGCATTCTAGACTCCAGACAATTCGGCCGGAACAAAAAACTGCAGTACCTCGTGAAATGGAAGGGATACCCAGACTCGGAGAATCAGTGGGTCAACAAGGATGACGTATTCGCTGACGAAGCCATAGCGGAGTACAAGCGGAATTCAATGGTAGCCAGGATACATATAAACCGGACATCCGACGCTAAGTCACCCCCATCTCCTCACACTGGACTCTCCACTAAACTCGAAATGTCTTTTCCCACTGCCTCCTCTTCCACCCCTCTCACTGCCCGACTGGTCGACAGCCTCACCTACGAAGAGCTCCGCACCGCCCTCGAAAACCCCCAGTCTATCATCGACCTGGAAGACCCCGACCAACCCGCCACATACTGGCTCACCAACGGCATTGGCGAAAGACTCTCAACGGCCCCCTACACGGAAGCCGAGATTGCTCGGCTTCGTGCAGCTCTCGGAGGGGGTGAAGATTCCTCACCTCGACCTCTCCCCGTTCGAGTCAAGCACGAGAAAGAAGAAGACTCGGGCCACGCTGCGGTGGCAGGAGTGGATGAAGAACCGGCCGTGGAGGCCCCCCGCGGAGCATTGGAGGCAGCAGCAACTGGCGACGGCAGCGACACGACGAGCGTGCATTCTCATCCGACGCCGACAGCACACCGCGATGCTGAAAGAGCAGTGTACGAAGCGGTCGAAGGGACTTTGAGGGAGTGGTACCCAGCTGAGCAACCCTACCTCATCACCGCCACCGATACTGATGACCCTCGCGAAACTCCCTACGCGTGCGACACCACGGGTCGCCCTCTCTACCGAGGCGGAGTCGTCGTCGACACGGAGGCTAACCCCCTCCCCACCGTTCGCCTCCGGTATCTTGGAGGCACCACACGCTCCGCCCCCCACGGCTACAAGCACAACCGCGGGGACGACTTCATTCACTATCCCATCACCGACGCCCAAGGAGTCACACGCCAGGCCACGTTCGTGCAGGTAGTCGGTGGACCAGACCCCCTCGTGTTAGGTCTCGTCGACGACAGCGACAAGGTCTACAGTCGCCCCTTGTACGCGGAACCACAAGTACGCGAGGCGGGCAAGCCTCATTACGCCCCGGAAGACCTATACACTCTTGTAGCCGGGCACAGTAACCAGCACCGTACGGATCGGGCAGTAAACGAGTTGAGGGACGTAGGGCTCAAAGCCGAGCTGACCCGATTCCGCGCGTACCGACACGAGGCGGAGAGGATGGAGCAGAGGCTTCACGCCCTAGCTCAAGCGCTTGGTGGGGTACAGGCAGAACTTGCCCGGTGCAAGTTTAGGCTGGAGATGGCTAACGTGCTAGATCGAATTACGGAGAGACAGGAGGCATGGGTCGGTGGCATTGGACCCACTCGGCGCCGTGGGCGTCGCAGCTGAAAAGGGGGTGATGTCACGATCGCGGGAACGGACTCTTACTTACGGATATGACCACGTTAGTAAGTAGTAATGTGTCATGGACTTCATCATCAGTCAGCAGTCGTAGTATCACATGTTAAGTACTATGACTCATTCCTAGTAGTAGCGGTAGTAGGGTTCGAGCTACTTACGCTACTAGTCGTCTCGGGTTCAAGGGGAGCTTTAAAGCATCCTCTCATGTGTATAAATAGTGGCTCGACAAGACCAAGATACGCCATCTTGGTCTTCTTCAATTCACCACTTTCACTCATCTCTTCACGCGTGCTTCGCTTGTCTCCTCTAGAGCAAGTCGTCTTCATCGATTATCGGACTACCTAGTGGCACGATTTGCCCTAGTGTACACTTAGATCACGTGCCTGTAAGCACCGTGTATCCTGTGATCAGGTCACGTGACCTCGAAGGAATATTCTGCTAAGTCGTGAAACGCCCTTTCGTGTCCAAGTCGGACTAACGCCAGTGGTGGCGTTACATCTTGGATATAGCGAGGATTCATGAATCATACCCTTGTGCTCCGCCTTGGTTGTACAGGCGAGACCGGCTGTGTGTTCCTTGGAGATCTGGGAGTAGATTCCGGAGGAGACACTTCCCTATTGAAATTAGGGGCCGGTATGGGAGCAGTAACTGCAGCATGCCTGGTGTTACAATTTTCGCCTTACTGTACAATACGTCTTATCGGTTTATCTGCCCTGACTCGTGTTCATGTATACTTTTACCCATGACTCGCTTTGACTCGTTCTCCGACCCTTATCTCGCATCGACCTCATGACCATAGAGAAGCCAGACTTGTTGCTTCTGGAGCCTGCTGACGTCATTTGAGCCCCGCGTGCCCCCACGGGATTCCCTTGTACTCTCTATGGATTTCCCCTTCTTATTACCTTACTAGCTTGCTAGGGCCAGTACCCTAGGATCGCGCCATGTGTTTGTACTTTACAAACACCCTGTACTAGTATATAAGTCACGCCCTACCTAGCTTGTACGGTAGACTTGACTTCTTGTGTAATACCACAATCGTCTTTGCCTCACAAACACTTTTGACTTGCCGTTGCGCTTGAGTCCCCTTTCGCTCGCCTTTTCGCTTGAGCCTTGACTTTCCGCTACTATCCTTGTGTCCCTGGGAGACCAAGTGATACTTGTTCATCACTGAACTGAACCTTAACCGGTTCTCGCCTTGCCGATCCCGTTGACTTAGTACACGTTGTACTTAACGCCCCTGTGGTGGCGTTACATTAAGTCAAGTCTCTCACAGTGGCGACATCCAGTCACAGCCGAACCAAGTTTAGGCCCGAGTACATTGACCGTCTCAGCTCTGACGAACTATTGGATAGAGTTAAAGGAACTGCGGTCTGGGCAGAACATAATGGAGTCAAAGGATACTTTATCTTCGACCCCTCGACACGATCGTACCGACAGATTCATTATCTCAACGACAGGCACCTCTGGGCCTTTATTGAATACTCCCCATCTGAAGGAGCGTGGTATACCACCGGACCAGTACCCCTCACCTTGAACACCGGACCCTTAGGATCCTCTACCCCTTCGGGCATCGTTATTGACCCTCCTACTACCCCATCTCCTAGCGTGTCGGTACCAACAACCAACCTACCCACCTCAGCATTCCCATCCTACTTGATGGCCCAACAAGGACAAGCATCCACAAGTACCACCCTCATGAGTGGAGGAGGAATGTCCAGTAGTAGTGCAACACCCACCGGAGGAGCTCCCGCCAGTAGTGGTGGTGGTGGTGGCGGTGGTGGTGGAGGCAGTGGACCGGCGCCGGCCGGAGGACCTGCCCTAGCCCCGGGTGGCAATGGTCGCCTAGGAGAAAATCCCCCACCTGAATTCGACGGGAATCGGGAGAAAAGCAAGGCGTTCTTACGCGCCTTCAAGTTATACTGCAGAATGAACCCGACCGTGGACCTGCTTGCAGTGCCAGGGCAACGAGCAATGGCCCTCCTTTCCTATATGAGGGGGCCACTCGTCGACGATTGGGTCGACAAGCAGATGAGATGGCTCGAAGGCCAAATAGCAGCAGGAGTCCTATGAACCCAAGACAACCTCTGGAACAAGGTAGAAACCCAGTTCCTGCAAGCATACACCAACACTGCGGAACAGACTAAGGCCTGCAAAGCCTTGCAAACATTGGCAATGAAGGGAGAAGATATCGATTCCTACATCGCCCAGTTCGATAACCTAGTGGCAAAAGCTGGATATGGCCCAGATGAAGCCACCACCCTAGAATTATTCCAAGACGGACTCCCAAATCAGTTAGTGGTTAACGCCATCCACTTCCAACACCCCATTACATGGGAGGACTGGAAGCGGGCCACTCGATTACAACAAGCTGAGTACCTGGTTTTAAAGGACCGACTTGGCAAAAACCGAACTCCACGACAAAAGAAGGGAGGGCATAACCGTGAACAGTGGGTACAAGCCCTCAACAAGAATCGCGACCCAAACGCCATGGATGTTGGACGCGCCAGAGCCTCCATGGCTCTCACCGACGCAGACCGAATCCAACTACAAAAGGAGGGCCGCTGTTTTAGATGCTGTGTTATGGGGCACATCTCACATAACTGCCCACAAAAAGGCACTCGAATTGCTACTTCCTCCATGACCACCCAATCAGCTTTCGTCCCCACTACCCCAACTGTACCAGCTCCCGCCGTCACTACTGTCACCATACAATCTAACCGCGTACTTTCGACGGAAGAGCAGGCTGAAGCACAGATCGCTGCGATGAAGGCGCAGCCCCAGGAGGTATGGGACCTCATGGTGGAAAAGCTGTTCGCGAAAGAGGATTTTCTCGACGCTTGAACCCGACGGCCTGGGCTAGAGCACTCAATGTAAACGTGTACCATAGCAGATATCGATCCATGCGAATCCCAGTACTTTTTAAATCTGCACACGCAACGGCCGAACGACAAGTGCTCCTGGATTCAGGAGCAACGGACAATTTTATCTGCACCTCACTTCTGAAGCAGCTGCAGATCGGAACACGCGATGTCACACAACCAATACGCATTTGGAACGTGGATGGAACTCACAACCAAGATGGGGCAATTACCCAATACACCAACCTAAACGTCCGCACAGGGAACGACACCAAAATGCTTCGCTTCCTAGTAACAAACTTAGGAAGAGACGAAGTCATATTAGGCTACCCATGGTTCTCAGCATTTGAACCACTTGTGAAGTGGGGCGAAGCGACGCTAGATGAGGAATTCCAACCGGTAGTCATATCCAGCCTCCAGTCATCGGACGAAGCCACGCCCATAGAAGCATCTATATGGGCATTGGAGACGTATCAACTCGATGAGGAGGCGTGGGAACAAATCGCAGACGACGAGCAGGAGCCCTGCGTGGCATTACTGCGGAAAACTACAACGGTGTCAGAACTGGCACAACGGAAAGCAGCTAAATGAGAGACACGCACCTTTGAAGAGATGGTCCCACCAGAATACCAGCGATATCATAAGGTGTTCAGCGAGGAAGCGTCCCACCGCTTCCCGCCAAAATGACCATGGGACCACACCATCGACCTGATACCTAACGCGCCCACGTCAATGGACTGTAAAGTATATCCGTTGACGCAAGAGGAAGACAAGGCTCTGGACGTATTTCTTGCCGAACAACTGGAAAGGGGATATATCTGACCATCGAAATCCCCTTACGTCTCACCATTCTTCTTTATAAAAAAGAAAGACGGGAAGCTTTGACCCATACAGGACTACCGACGGCTGAACGAGGTCACTGTTCGCAACCATTACCCCCTTCCACTCATTCCAGAGCTTATTGATAAGATCCGAGATGCGCGACTCTTCACGAAATTGGACATTCACTGGGGATATAATAACATTCGAATCGACAAAGGGGACGAGTGGAAGGCTGCCTTTAAAACGAATAAGGGAGCCTTCAAACCACTCATGATGTACTTCGGACTCACAAACTCCCCCACAACGTTCCAAGCAATGATGGACTCCACATTCCGAGAACCAGTGTTGACGAACAAAGTGATTGTATACATGGACGACATCCTAATTGCAACCGTCGACAATCTTGCATGTCATCGAGAAAGAGTCCACCAGGTCCTGACCATCTGTGAAGAAAACGACCTATACATCAAACCGGAGAAGTGCGAGTTTGAGGTACATGAAATGGAATACCTTGGACTCATCATCGGACATGGGAATTGTGAATGGACCCCGTAAAAGTACGAGGGATTCGCGAGTGGCAACCCCCAAAAAACCTCAAAGAAGTGCGCGCCTTCATTGGTTTCTGCAACTTCTACCGCCGATTTATCAAGGGATTTTCAACACTCGCATGCCCTCTCCACAACCTCACAAGAAAGGACACCCCATGGCACTGGGGGGCAGAACAACAACGAGCGTTTGAGCGCATCAAAGATCAGATATGTCAGGAACCGGTCCTGCTATCCCCTGATTTGACAAAGCCATTCAAAATGGAAGTGGATGCGTCCAACATTGCCATCGGTGCAGTCCTCAACCAACTAGGAAGCAATCAAAAGCTCCACCCAGTAGCGTTCCACTCGGAATCGCTATCACAAGCGGAGTGGAATTACAACATCTATGACCGAGAATTGCTCGCAGTAGTCAAAGCCCTTCACACCTGGCGCACGTACCTCGTTGGCTCCCCCCATAAAATCATCATACACACCAATCACGCCAACCTTCAGTACTGGAAGGAACCGTGAAAAATTAGTCGACGGGTAGCATGCGACATGCGAATTCCTGGAACTAGCAGAATACGACTTCGTGCTGAAGCACGTATCAGGAATCAGGAATGGTCGTGTGGACGCCCTGTCTCGACGAGTGGATTATGCGCCAAACGATGAATGTCACGGCATGCGGGAAAGACTCTTACTTACGAATATGACCGCGTTAGTAAGTAGTAATGTGTCATGGACAGAAGGATCAGTCAGCAGGAGTAGCACATTCACATGCCGACAAGGCATGTGCTTATCACATGATAGTCGTAGTAGGGTTCGAGCTACTTACGCTATTAGTCGTACGGATTCGAGAGGAGCTTTAAAGCGTCCTCAAACATGTATAAATAGTGGCCTGACAAGACCAAGATTCGCCATCTTGGTCTTCTTCAATCCACCACCTTCTCTCGTCTTCTCACACGTGCCTCACTTGTCTCGATCCGAGCAAGTCGTCTTTCCCGAGCATCGGATTACCTAGTGGCACGACTTGCCCTAGTGTACGTTCAGATCACGTGCCCACAAACGCCGTGTACCTCACGATTTGGTCACGTGACCTTGAAGAGATATTTTACTAAGTCGTGAACGCCCTTTCGTGTCCAAGTCGGACTAACGCCAGTGGTGGCGTTACATTAAGACCAAGATCCCTTCATCGTGGCGTTCACTACTCGAGATCAGTGGAGAAATTTCCAAGCCTATTCCCTCGAACGACGAGGAGACCGCAACGTACCAACACAATTCCTAGGAGCCGCTAGGTGGAGAGAATACCGAGGAGAGACAGGGTACTTCGTGGACTTCGCGTCAGGGCCAACCCGATACCGCCCCGTTGAGTTCAACTTTGACAACTTGTGTTGGGTTGAGATTACTTGGAATCCCGTAGACAACCGATACGACGCGGTACGACCCGCAGGAAGAAACTACAACTGCGATATCGACGCAAGAAACCTACCCACACGTGAAGAGTGGGGACGCATAGACGGACAACCCGAAGAAGAACCCAGCACATCCGAACCAAGAACCCCCGCACCATCCGAAACTAGTGGGAACGACGAAGAAACCGACGACAACGAAGAGTCCGAAGTAGGAGAAATAATACAGACAGCTGAGTCCTTACGCATCAACGAACCAGAAAACATTGCAATCCACCCACCTGCAGACATGGCAACCGCAACGATCACTCAAGAAGACCTAGCCCTTGAAGAAGCCAGACGAATCACCGAAGAGGCCGAATCCTACCTGCGTCCCATCAACCCAACCACAGGACACCGCATGACCGCGGATGACGCCGCCATTTTCAGAGCAGTAGGCCCAGACGTCCCCGATCCACCACCAGGCGCGGGAGGACCCCCACCACCCAGAAGACGCGGAGGCCCCTTTGGTCAAGGACCACCAGGTGGTAGAGGGCCACCGCACGGAGGAAGGCAACCTCAATTCGGTGGAGGAGGAGGAGGAGACCCCTTTGGTGGAGGACCACCACCCCCACCGCCGCCAGCAGCAGGGCCAGCGCTAGGGGCACCACAAGGATCGGACAAACTCGTAGGAGAAACCCCGACCATATTCGATGGAAACCGAGATGAGTACGAATCCTTCCTCACACAATGGCACATATACTGGGGACAGAATTCAGAGGCACCGATCATGACCAACGTCTATCGGCGATGCCTACTATTCCTAGGTTTCATCAAAGGACCACGAGTATCCAATTGGACGCTCGGATTTCTCCAGTGGCTCAACAACGAGCTACATCAAGGACGCAGCCGATATGACCCATTCCTATGGGACACTCTGACGGCCGGATTCTCAGACCGTTTCTCGAACGTACTCGAACAGGAGCAAGCGCAAGCAACGCTGGCTAAAGGGTTTAAGATGGTCGGCGACGATATTGATTCATACGTCACCAATTTCGAGCAGCTGGCGCGGAAGGCTGATTACCGCCTCAACGACCGCCAAACACTGGACCGGTTCACGGCGGGCCTCCCGAAAGCCCTATTCACCAAAATTTACGAGCTGGATGACCCGCAAACCTTCAATGAATGGAAAGAAGCAGCATTGCGCAGGCAAAAACAGTACATTCACCTACGCGCGCGCCTAGGACTCACCACCACGACCCGCAACACCCCAACACCACGACCTCAGCAAAACCGTGGATACGCCCCGCAGTGGGCACCACCCAGGTTTCCACCGCCGCGCTATGATCCGAACGCCATGGATACATCCGCGGACAGAACACGCGCACGACTCGCAGAAGTAGGCGACCCAAACCGCGGGAACCAACGACCACCCTTCCCGCCAAGGGGAGGACCAGGACAAAATCAGGGGAGCGGACCACGCCGCGACATGAGGGAAGTAATATGTTACAACTGTAACTACCCAGGCCACTTCTCACGGGACTGTACACGCCCCAGGAAACCCAGACAACCATCCCAACCACGCGCAAGCACAAGTCGCAGCACAGAAACCGACTACTACCAAGAACCCGCAACTGCCCGTCGCACGGAGACTACGGCTGAAGAGCAAGCTAAGGGATGGATGGAAACGCTGAGAGGAGCTAGTGACGAGGTCAAGGACCTCGTATTCAAGGATCTCTGGACCCAAGAGGGTTTTCAGGACGCCTGAACCCATCGGCCTGGGTGAGGGCAGTCAATTGTAACTCTGTAATCATGACTCGCTATCGTTCGCTTCGAATTCCAGTCTCGATTCGCACAAGTTACTCTATGGCCGATATCAAAGGGCTCGTTGACTCAGGAGCCACTGACAATTTCATAAGACCCGCGTTCGCCAAACGCATGGGCCTCGGGTTACAAACCCTTGAGAAACCAAAGAAAATTTGGAACATTGACAACACGGAAAATAAAGCTGGGTCCATTACGCACTTCATCGATCTAGACGTCCAGACCAACAACATCTCTAAGGTCATGAGATTCCTCGTCACTGACATAGGAAACAAAGACCTAGTGCTCGGATATCCCTGGCTAGCAACCTACGAACCAACTATCAGCTGGGCGCATGCCACCATCCACGAAGGAACCCTCCCGGTGGTGCTTCGATCAATCAATCCCGCAGAAGCGCAAACCACTATCGCCGGCGCAATAACTCAAGACGAAGCCGAAAACATCGTCCAAGAACTCGAAGAGGAATGCCAGATACGTACCACAGCCACCGAACTCGCCATCGCAGCTAATCAGAACACCGTTGTGGAAACCCTCCCAGAACCATATCACCGTTTCGCGAAGATCTTTAGCGAGGAAGCTTCCCACCGATTTCCACCATCGCGACCCTGGGACCACGCAATCGACTTTAAACCGGGCACACCCCCCAGTATTGACTGTAAAGTATACCCAATGTCACAAGACGAAGATGGACAACTACGCGAATGGCTAGACGAACAACTCAAATTAGGCTACATCCGGCCCTCAAAGTCACCCTACGCCTCATCATTCTTCTTTATCAAGAAAAAAGACGGAAAGCTGAGGCCAGTACAAGACTACCGGCAAATCAACGCCTGCACGATACGCAACCAATACCCACTACCTCTCATGTCGGAACTCATCAACGACCTCGGAGACGGGCACATATTCACCAAACTCGACGTCCGCTGGGGGTACAACAACGTACGAATCAAAGAAGGCGACGAATACAAAGCCGCGTTCAAAACAAAATACGGACTATTCGAACCCCTCGTCATGTACTTTGGACTTACAAACTCACCGGCAACATTCCAGAACATGATGAATGACATCTTAGGCGACACGATCCGAGTCTTTGCGGCAATGGGAACGATCATTCGCGTCTACATGGACGACATAGGAATCGCAACACGGGAACACGCAGGCCTTCAAGCGCACATCGACGCCGTCTGCGCGGTACTTCAAGTGGCACTAGACCATGACCTATACTTCAAACCGTCCAAATGCACCTTCCACCAACCGCGAATGGATTACCTGGGGGTAATTCTTGAAAAGGGGGTGACTCGCATGGACCCCGTAAAAATTGCTGGCATACGCGACTGGCCCACACCCACGAAGGTACGAGACGTGCGCTCCTTTCTAGGCTTTTGCAATTTTTACCGCCTCTTCATTCGCGGTTTCGCCACATACGCACGAGCCCTCAACAAACTCACACGCAAAGACGCAGAATGGACGTGGGGCAAAGACGAAGAAACGGCCTTCCAGACCCTCAAACGCTTAGTCACCAGCGAACCCGTACTCGCACACCCCACACTCACCGACCAGTTTGAACTCGAAGTAGACGCGTCAGGATACGCAGTAGGTGCAGTACTCCTTCAGAAGAAGCAAGACGGAAAGAGACACCCACTCGGCTACTTCTCGGCCACCCTAAATGAAGCAGAACGCAACTACGACATTTATGACCTGGAACTCCTAGCGATCGTCAAGGCACTACGACACTGGAGGCCATTCCTAGCAGGATCCCCCCACAAGATTAAAATCTTCTCGGACCACCTCAATCTCACGCACTGGAAAACACCGCAGAAGATAAGTCGTCGCGTAGCCCGAGAAGTCTTGGAACTCATGGAATACGACTTCGAGATCCATCACATCAAAGGGACCAACAACGGTCGTGCGGACGCACTATCACGAAGACCCGACTACGACCGAGGAGAACACGACAATGAAGGAGTCGTTGTCCTACCCGAAAAGGTATTCGTGCGAACCATCACCACGCAATCACCGGAGACCCACGAACAAAACGAAGACGTTCTACGACCCTGGGTAGACCCACACAAACTCAAGAAAGTCAATGGAACTTGGTACCACCAAGGCGCACGAGTAATCACCGGAGGACCAAAAGAAATCCGCACCATCATCGCCAACCACCATGACCCCCCAGTCTACGGCCACCCAGGAATCAAGCGAACGGCGAGAATCATCGAGCGAAGTCACTGGTGGCCGAATATGCTGAAACAAATAACGGAGTACGTTCAAGGTTGTGCGGAATGTCAACGCCACAAGGTTAACAACCGCCCGACACGAGCCCCATTAGTACCCATCACGCCGACACCCGACGCTAAGCCATTTGAAGTCATCGCTCTTGACTTCATCACTAAACTGCCGGAATCGCAGGGATACGACTCAATCCTCACCGTAACTGACCACGACTGCACCAAGGCATCAGTGTTCATCCCCTGCAACGAAGAAATATCCGCGGAAGAAACCGCTGCACTGTACGTCACTCATGTGTTTCGAAGATTCGGATTACCGGCGAAAATTATCAGCGACCGCGACCCGAGATTCGCATCAAAGTTCACACGCGAATTGTGCCGAATCCTCGGCATCTACCAAAACATCTCCACGGCGTATCACCCCCGAACGGATGGACAATCAGAACGTACCAATCAGTGGCTAGAACAATACCTACGGTTCTGGACCAACGAGCGTCAAGATAACTGGGCGCGATTCCTACCAATGGCAGAGTTCGCGCATAACAACTGGCCCCACGAGGCAACGAGGAAGTCTCCATTCTCGCTTCTGATGGGATATGACCCCCGCGCCGATTGGATCGATAAGCCATCCCCTATCCCACAAGTACTCACAAGACTCCAGCAATTCCGAGAAGCACGGAGAGAAGCCCAGAACCTTATCAAAAAGGCACAATCACTATGGGTCAAACACCGGGATACACCCAAATACCAAATAGGGGATCAAGTATGGCTAGAAGGACGACACCTACGAACCAATCAACCTACCGCCAAACTAGCGGCACGACGGCACGGCCCATTCAAAATCACACGCATCCTATCGCCAGTCAATTATCAATTAGAACTTCCCACGCAGTGGAGTATCCACCCCGTATTTCACATCGACTTACTCACACCTTATCGCGAGACACCCCTACATGGAGAAAACTTCCAGCGCCCGCCACCGGATCTAGTAGATGGGGAAGAGGAATACGAAGTGGAGCGCATTCTAGACTCCAGACGATTCGGCCGGAACAAGAAACTGCAGTACCTCGTGAAATGGAAGGGATACCCGGACTCGGAGAACCAGTGGGTCAACAAAAATGACGTATTCGCCGACGAAGCCGTAGCGGAGTACGAACGGAGTTCAAAGACTGCCAGAGCACATATAAACCAAGCAGACGACGCTAAGTCTCACCCATCAGCTCAAACTGGATCCCTCACTGACTCCAAAATGTCTCTTCCCGCTTCCATCTCTACCTCCACTCTCACTGACTGCATCACTGACAACCTCACCCATCAAGAGCTCTGCGAAGCCCTCGCCACCGCCAGATCAATCATCGACCTTGAGGACCCCGAGCAGCCAGCCACGTATTGGCTCACCAACAGCCAAGGGGAGCGCTTGTCAACGGCGCCCTACACCGAAGCCGAGATTAATCGGCTTCGTGCAGCTATCGGAATCGGTGAGAATTCCTCACCTCGACTTATCGCCACCCGACTCGAAGAAGAAGAAGAACAAAGCCACGCTCAGATGGGAGGATTGGATGAAGGCCAGGTCGTGGAGGAAACCGGCGGAGGAATGGAGGCGACGACAACTCGCCGCAGCAGCAGCGAGGAGGGCCGTCGTCCTCATACGACGCCGACAGCATACCGAGATGCTGAGAGGACTGTATACGACGCAGTAGAAGGGTCACTGAGGGCATGGTACCCAGCTGAGCAACCATACCTCATCACCGCAACCGACACTGACGACCCCCGTGAAACGCCCTACGCATGCGACACCACGGGACGCCCCCTGTACCGAGCAGGCGTGGTCGTCGACACCGAAACAAGCCCCGTGCCCGCCGTTCGCCTCCGATACTTGGGAGGCACCGCACGCACCGCACCACATGGCTACAAACACAATCGCGGGGACGATTTCGTCCATTACCCCATCACCGATGCGCAGGGAGTAACGCGCCAAGCCACCTTCATCCAAGTGGTTGCGGGGCCCGACCCCCTCGTCCTGGGGCTCGTGGACGACAGCGACAAAGTATACAGTCGCCCCCTTTACGCCGAGCCACACATACGCGAAGCAGGCAAACCCCACTACGCCCCCGAAGACATGTACGCCTTCGTAGGCGGACACAGCAATCAACACCGCATGGATCGGGCGGTGAACGAGCTGAAGGATGTGGGGCTAAAAGCTGAGTTGACTCGTTACCGCGCCTACAAGCACGAGGCTGAGCGCATGGAACAGCGGCTTCACGCCCTCGCCCAGGCTCTTGGGGGGGTACAAGCGGAGCTCGCGCGCTGCAAGTTTAGACTGGAGATGGCGAACACGTTGGACAGAGTCACGGAGAGGCAGGAAGCTTGGGTTGGGGGGATTGGTCCCACTCGGCGCCGAGGACGTCGCAGCTGAAAAAGGGGTGATGTCACGGCATGCGGGAAAGACTCTTACTTACGAATATGACCGCGTTAGTAAGTAGTAATGTGTCATGGACAGAAGGATCAGTCAGCAGGAGTAGCACATTCACATGCCGACAAGGCATGTGCTTATCACATGATAGTCGTAGTAGGGTTCGAGCTACTTACGCTATTAGTCGTACGGATTCGAGAGGAGCTTTAAAGCGTCCTCAAACATGTATAAATAGTGGCCTGACAAGACCAAGATTCGCCATCTTGGTCTTCTTCAATCCACCACCTTCTCTCGTCTTCTCACACGTGCCTCACTTGTCTCGATCCGAGCAAGTCGTCTTTCCCGAGCATCGGATTACCTAGTGGCACGACTTGCCCTAGTGTACGTTCAGATCACGTGCCCACAAACGCCGTGTACCTCACGATTTGGTCACGTGACCTTGAAGAGATATTTTACTAAGTCGTGAACGCCCTTTCGTGTCCAAGTCGGACTAACGCCAGTGGTGGCGTTACAATGAAGACAATAACAACGTCGTTGTTCTCCCCGTGGACCGCTTCATCCGAGCTACCAAGATGTCAATGCATGACATGGACATCTGGACCCAGATAGCGCAGAACCTTGACGAGTCACAAGTACTGCACTGGGTCAAACCACACAGTCTGAAGAAGCACGGAGGATTATGGTGGAAGGGAGACGCCCTTGTCGTTATTGGGGACAATGATCTTAAGCGGGGGGTAATCACCTTCTTTCACGACACACCCGCCATGGGACACCCCGGAATCACAAATACCTATGAGCTCCTACGACGAGATTATTGGTGGCCCAACATGTGTAAAGACGTTGAAGAATATGTCAAGGGTTGCGCCACATGCCAAGCCAACAAAATCAACCCCCACCGACAAAAACCACACCTTTTCCCCATCACGACCGACCCAGATGCCGAACCATTCGAAGTTGTAGCCATGGACTTCATCACGAAACTACCACTGTCGCAAGGCTACAACTCAATACTCACCATTACCAACCACGACTGCTCCAAAGCAGCCATCTTCATCCCATGTAATGAAACGATCACAGTGGAGGGCGTAGCCAGGCTATACCTTCGCCACGTCTACCCCCACTATGGCATACCCCGAAAACTGATCACCAATCGAGACCCCCGATTTACGTCAGCATTCATGATGCAACTCTGCCAAGTTCTTGGAATTAGACAGAATATCTCATCGGCATATCATCCTCAAACGGATGGACAATCAGAACGAACCAACCAATGGCTGGAACAATACTTACGCCATTGGAGCAACGTGCAGCAGGATAACTGGGCAGAGGCTCTCCTGGTGGCACAGTTCGCGCACAATGCATGGCCCAACGCGACAACAAAACACTCCCCCTTTTCGCTCATCATGGGATGGGAACCACGCACTAACTGGGTCTCGAAACCCACGACTTCTCCATCAGTGGACCAGCAGTTGGAAGATATGGGCAACTTCCGACAACATGCACAAGACTGTATCAAACATGCCCAAGAACTTATGGTGAAGCGAGGGCGCACCCACTTCATCCCCTATCAAGAAGGGGCACAAGTGTGGTTAGAGGGGATGAACCTTAAAATGTTCTACCCCACAGCCAAACTAGCCCCTAAACGCCACGGGCCGTTCCGCATCAAGAAGGCCCTCTCAGCAGTATCTTATGAATTGGAACTTCCAAAGTCATGGAAGATCCACCCCATATTCCATGCCAACCTCCTCACCCCATATAAGGAAACGGAACTACATGGGGCAAACTTCACACGACCTCCGCCTGACCTCGTCGATGGAGAAGAAGAGTTCGAAGTGGAGCAAATCCTCGGATCAAGGTTCTATGGCCGAGTGTTACGTCTCGGACTAATCGGCGCCTCGGGCTGGGAAGTGGACACTGACGCGTCGGCTATGACACCACGGTCAGCAGTAATATGTCATGGACTTATAGGATCAGTCAGCCAGGTAAGCTCCGGCACATGTGATTGTACGATAACGGGTCGGATCTTGTAATGACTCAACATGACTCATACTAGGATAGTTGTACTAGGGTTTACTCTACTTACACTATTGGCTAGTAGTATTCCAGCGGCGCTTTAAAGCCCGTGCGTATCTGTATAAGTAGAGTAGTGCGAAGACCAAGAACGGCATCTTGGTCTTCTTCGAAATACCACCACTTCTACTCGTCTTTACTAAGAGGCTCTCCTCCTCTTAAGTGAGTGTCTGGTATATCCCCTTAGACCAGGGATCCCCGTGACTTATTCCCTATGCCTGTCCCTTCGTGGATCAGTGGAATACCCTGCAGACGTTGCAGCCTACAAAGTCAAGCTTTACCGGAACGAACGCGTGGCATCTCCTTATCACACCTTCTTCATCATCGACAGCACAGAGTGGGAGCACGCTAAGTACATCAACAGGGTTCCCCCAGGAGTCATCCAACTAGAAGACCTGCACGCCTACTTCGGGAGAGACGAAAGCCTCCAACCTCACCCCGTGTTCTATCCAACGACCTTCACCAACCGCAACTATCGACTATCAAGGATCGCCACCAACCAAGTCACCTAAGTCAGGCAAACGTCCATGGTAGACGTTACACCGAGGGCGCAAACTCCAGTTCCTGGTCCAATGGAAGGGGTTTCCTGTAAGCGATAGCTCGTGGGAACCCCTCAAGAATGTTCGACATGCACCTGACCTTATCGCTGACTTCTACTGGCATAACCCAACCGCCGAAGGGGCTGGATGAAAGATATAAGAAGACACCCAGCACGCCCGAATCTTGCATCCCCTGTCTCACCTCATACACCATGACTTCTACTCCCATCGTCTCCACTGTACCCGCATACCCCCCATCGAAACTCATACTCAACCAACTGACCGTACCCTCACAGGACCAGGGTGTCCCCTCACAACCAGAGGGTTGTACGCCGTATTCTATGATTCCTAGTCCTGAACCTCCCATCCTGTCATTGATCACCCCGACTCTTGAACGCCTCGCACAAGAGGCAACAACCACCGCCCTCCTCACACTTACTGCCCCACCTGTCAACACTCCCGTTACCATACACGTCCCCTCCACTCCCGCAGTCCCTGAACCACAATCACCTGCGTTACCCCCTCACACAGACACACCACTCCCCTCGTTCCCTCCCGGGATTGGTCATGTAACCACGCCCATAACACAACCCCATCTCGTTGAACCCGATCCTACCTACGCGTTTCTTGACGACGAAGAGATGGGGGAAGATGCCACCGACCCGGGACTCCCTTTCCTCTGCAACGACCCCGACCTCTCCTACTTGTACTTCCCACTAAAGATTGGAGAGGCCAGGTGTCACGAACCTGTAAAACTTGGGTCGTGACTCGAGCGTCTAAGACCGGTCCGCGCCGGCCCGGTCTTATGTAATCAATTTCCTAAAGGGGAAATCCGAAGTCGGAGTTCCAAATTCGTACTCCGACGGTCACGTGACCGGTCATGTGATTATCCTATGTTTATCAAGTCACCTGACGACTGAAAGTCGTACCACTCTTTGGATTAATCCTATTGGACTGCGGAGCAGTCACACCACTATGGCGCAATCTTGCGCAATCGACTGCGGAGCAGTCGTACGATACCTACGATTATTCTGATTGGTTGATATACTTAGAACCCTTCCAGAACCTTCCATTGCGCAGCACCTGTGGGAAGTAGTAAGCCTCCCCTAAAGTACGCACAGACCATGTACCCAGGTATATAAGCTAGAGCAATAGAACGGACAGTCCCTCAGACTGTCCACTTGTGACTCCCACTTGGATAACATCCTAGCGCCTTTCTTCGCTATCTATCATAGCTTGGATTCGCAACCTCCTCGTTATCCTCGTTCTAGCCAAGTTTCTCCAAGTTTTCCCTGACGTCTTCATCGTTCCTCGCGTTCCTCGTCAGCCAAGTGTCTTGCAAGAACACTCTGAGTGAGTGTTCATCACACTTGGACAGTCTCCTTATCTGACTTGGACGCTCCTTGATAGTGTCTGATTTCGGAGACGATTTCGGTCACTGGGACGGTGATTCCAGTTCGTACTACACCTTGTGGGAGCCCCAGTATCGTGGCCCCCCTCGTCGTCGCCTCTCCCCCTCCTCGCCTCTCACATTTCCCTTGTCTCCGGTGGGGTTGAACACCCCCCTCGCCCAAGTTGAGCAAGTCGCTCTCCCCCAAGGTCCGGCTGCTTTTGTAGTGCCCTCGTCCCCGGTCTCCTCTCGCCCCCCGACACCGCGCCTGGCTACCCCCCAGAAGACAGCGCATCCTAGAACAACTCCTAAGAGGAGAACGACAATTTTTCCTTGAACGATTTCGATTGGACTACGAACAAGTCCAAATATCCTTCCAAGAGATTCGACTAGAATCTACCCAACTCGGACCACGCCTAGTTATCACTGAAGGTCGCGAGTATACCCTCAGGTGGGGAAGTTTTTGGGAAACAACCCTTGAAAACCCAGATACCAACATCGTCAATCCGAGGATCTTTCACCTTCCCCCAGACGCCCCCGACGATCACGACTTTGTCACACGCCTTGACATCCAAGAGAACGAAGACGAGCCTCTCCCATCAAGCAATCCACCAAGTCCAAGTCCAAGTCCCCCTACACCATTCACAGATACTGATAGCGGTTGGGGAGAACCTGCCAACCAGTGGATCAGTAACGGCGTCTGTTGGTGTAGTAAAGAAGTCTGTACTTGTGGTTACAGACCAGATACCCCACCTACTCCACCTAGTGTAGTATTGTGGGCTCCAGGCCAAGACTATCTACCTTCTAGAGAAAGAATATAGAAGGTTCCTTGTTAAATCACCCTGGCAGAAAGCGCACTCGATTGGGCTATCACCCTGGCATCTCAACAAGTATCCCAACGTCACAGAAGCCGAAGACAACGAACCCAGTTTATAAGAAGGGATACGCCTATTCCCTCTCCAGAAGAGCACCCCCCAGTAATCCCTAATAGAGACATTAGGAGAGTAAATCAAGCAACAAGTACACGTCCAAGTAACCCAGTTCAAGCGACCCCCACGTATCCAAGTTATCACGAGCTCCCCCCAGTTGTTCGTCAACCCTCCACTAGTAGTGAAGAAGGACAATTCCTAGCAACCCAACCCACGTATTACCACCTCCCAGAAGTACCCTTCATATCAAGAACACTACCCACGAGAAACCCCAGAGAATTACAGACCTTCAAGCAGCACTGTCAACTCATATTCCAGAGACACGGAGTTCCCCTAAACCTCCAGCACACAGTCAACAACATCCGCGACATCACCACAGACCCAGTAGGGTTCCAAGGACTCTTGTGGAGATCTAGTGTCTTAATATCGCATTACGGAATATTCGAGGAATATTGTTGGATTCGATCTAGTCAACAACCAAGTGCAACTCATGGAATAACACTACAACCAGGGTATAAAATCTTTTACACCTGGGACTCAGACAGTTGGACCGTATCAAGACTACAAAGACGCTCTAGTGAATGAGCAATCAACCAGACCAAAACACTAGAGACCTTACCCCTGAAGAACTAGCAAGAGTCCCCGTCTACTTCAAGAACCCCTTCTTCTCCCTTGACGATAATCTAATCCACGTTATCTGGAACACAGAAGAACTCACGAGCCCAAACGGGAAGTTCCCGTGGAAATTCTTTGGGACAGACGACACTGTCAGCAAAGACGATTTTGAAGACGCTTACCCAGGATATAGCAAATTTGACAAAGGATTGTACGATCACCACAATCTCACAGCCAAGTACAACGGAAAGGAAGTCCGTTGGTCGACCAAACGAGAACTTTGGGTCTACAAGAACAACAGAAGAGTAGTCTTCCCAGACTCTGACCAAGAAGGATCAGACTTATCTCCGCCGCCAAGTACAGACCAAGAGAATTCAGAGACAGAACAGGCAGAAGTTTCAGGCCTCCTAGACAAAACCACCAAGACCGTCACCTCAGTACTAGCTAGTTTATCAGGAACACACACCCCCCAGTCACCATCAGCAGGAAAACTACCAGGCGCACTCCCAAGTACCCCAGGACCATCCAGTCAACCAAGTTATCCACTGTTCACGCCAAGACAACCAAAGCTTTTTGGTACCAAGAGTCAATCCCCTTCTCCACCACCGACACCCCCAGTAACAAGCACCATGGCTTCAGGAGGAGGCGCCAAGTTATTAGGAACACCCCCAGAGCCATTCGATGGCAAACAAGACAAGGCAGAAGCCTTTTGGAGTAGTGTTGAAAACTACTACTATCTCAATGAATCCATGTACACCAACGAAGGCAAGCGCGTATCGGCTGCCTTAACGCACTTCAAGATTGGCACCCCTGCAGGAGATTGGGCCCAAGATCAGCAGACCAAAGCCCTCACAGCCACGCCCATAGACTTTGGCACCTGGAACAATTTCAGAGACGCGTTCAAGAAACACTTCATTCCGTCACACACCAAGTTAGAATCAACCAACCTCATGTACTCCTGTCGTATGGGAAATCGACCCTTCAATGATTGGTACCAAGAATGGTCCACGTACGCGTCCAGATCAGGTGCAAACGAAGAAACCAAGATGTTCGCCTTTAGAAAGGCACTCCCTGCAGCTCTACACCAGAAGATTATTGGTGTATCACCACAGCCCACAACCCTAGACAAATTGGTCAAACTAGCAAGAGAATTCGACCGCGTATGGCGTCTCTACAGTAACCCAGCATTCACAGGACAAAGACTTCAAGGGCCAAGAAATAGGGCCATGTACGCCGAAGAAGACGGTGCTCACGTCAATGCCACCACAGCCACGAGTATAAGACCTCAGCAAGCAGGCAGAATAACCAAGGAAGAAAAAGATTGACGCTTCAAGGAGAAGCTCTGTTTTTATTGCGGAAAGCCGAACCACCGAGCCAAGGACTGCCGGACCAGGAATAGCTCCCAACGACAAGGACAAGGGAATGGAAGACCCAGTAATCAGCGGTCAGACTTTAGGGCACGCGCGACCCTAACTCAAGAAGAATCCTACGAGGATCCCCCCAAAGATCACCCTGCCCAGATAGCGGCAATGTATCACAGTCCCCCAGCACACATCACGATTCCACGCCCTCAATCAGCCCCCCTTCCAGAGGATTTTTGAACTACCCTACTGAAGCACTGTCAGTTAGGGCTTTATGAGTGGCCAACCATAGTTTTACCCAAGGATACTCATTACTAGAGACGTTAGATTCTGAGCCTGTACCCGGTGATACGATACGGAATAGACGATCACCCTCAATTACGCTCAGAATCACTCTAGTAGGAAAGAAAACCGGTCGAGAAATCAGTGCACGGGCTTTACTAGACAGCGGCGCAGAAGGAATCATCATAGATCAAGACTTTGCCAAGAGGAATAACCTAACTCTCAGAACCCTGGTTAACCCACTTCCAGTACGAAATGTGGATGGAACATTGAACAAACAAGGATCAGTTCGATATACTACGATCCAGACAATCCGGATAAAGACTTCCGATGGAGAATACCACAACGAATGTGTTGAACTCTACGTAACCACGCTAGGCGACCACGATATTATCCTAGGAACAGACTGGCTCAAAGCACACAACCCAGAAGTTAACTGGGCCACGCCACAACTCGCCTTCACAAGATGCCCCAAGACCTGCACACTATCCACCAAGTCCCTAGTTATTACAGCCAAGAAGCCGCAGACGCGAGCAACCACGATCAATGTTTTACAAACCACGGAAGAATACCAAGTCGCAGGTGAACCTGCCTTTAGTCAAGAAGCCATGGAGCTGTTCCTGTACCTACATCAAGAAACCAAGGAAGAAGATATACTCATTAGAGCCAAGACCACCACGAGCACAGAAATTGCAGCTAGAACAGCACCCAAGACATCCACAGAACACATCCCAGCCCAGTTTTCACAGTACGCTAAGGTATTTAGCGAGACAGCCTCCCAAAGACTACCACAGCACCAGCCATGGGACCATGCCATAGAATTGAAACCCGGAGCCACCATGAAGAATTGCTCCATCTATCGTCTTACGCCCAAAGAATCAGAAGCATTGAAGATTTATATCACGGATCACCTACAAAGGGGATATATTCGCCCTTCCAAGTCACCCATGGCCAGCCCCTTCTTCTTTATAGATAAGAAAGATGGCAAGTTACGCCCAGTACAAGATTATCGAGCATTAAACGA
This sequence comes from Lactarius akahatsu, assembly GCA_021524915.1. Lineage (NCBI taxonomy): Eukaryota > Fungi > Basidiomycota > Agaricomycetes > Russulales > Russulaceae > Lactarius > Lactarius akahatsu. Next base: position 159,832 of record JAKELL010000081.1, on the reverse strand, counting down.
TATTACGATCAAGAACGCCGCCCCATTGCCATTAATCCCCGAGCTCATTGATAAACTACGCGGCGCAAGATGGTTCACCAAGTTAGATATCCAATGGGGCTACAACAATATACGAGTCCGCAAAGGCGACGAGTACAAAGCTGCTTTCAAGACACCCCTCAGACTATATGAACCCACAGTCATGACATTTGGCCTCTGCAACGCCCCTGCTGTGGTGACTCACTGTCGCTCGACAGTAAAGGCACGACGGATGCGAAAGACCGGGGGTGGTGGAGGGCGCGGGGCGGGGCACAAGGGCAATTGTGATTGGGACGACTTGGCTTGACTTTAGACAATGGAGTGGCGCTTAGTGGAAGATTGTGTCTTCGCAGCTGAAGGGGCACAGGGGCAGGAGTCAAGGCAAGTGGGGAATGTCACAAGTGGACAGTCTGAGGGACTGTCCGTTCTATTGCGCTGGCTTATATACCCAGAGGGATGGTCTGTGCGTAAGTTTAGGGCAGGCTTAAGGTCTGCCCATGGGTACTGCAGAATACTGCGGATGGAACATTCCGGTAACATCTAAATATAGTGTCCAATGGGAAAATCAGGGTAGTATCGTACGACTGCTCCACAGTCGATGACGCCATATGACGTGACTGCTCCGCAGTCCAATCAGAATAATCGTAGGAGTGGTACGACTGCGCCGCAGTCGAGTTGGTCATAATGATTTGACTGCTCCGCAGTCCAATCAGATAAATCCAAGGAATGGTACGACTCTCAGTCGTCAGGTGACTTGATAAACGATGGGAGATCATGTGACTGATCACGTGATCGTCGGAGTACGAAATTCAAACTCCGATTCCGGATTTCCCCTTTAGGAAGGTGATTAGATAAGACCGGGCCGGTGCGGACCAGTCTTAGACGCCCAAGTCACAACCCAAGTTTCTAGGTTCGTGACAGTATCCCCTTTTTAACGCCGTGCTGCACCGACAGCACTGGTTGACTTTGGATGAGGGGCACGGGGGTGGTCCTTGTGGAACTTCTGGACCAGTTCTTGGGAGTGCGTCATGCGGTATGAGGGGAGCCAGGAATTCTCAGAATCAGGATATCCTTTCCACTTGATAAGGTAAAGTATCCCTTTCTTGTTGGGTGATACTTTGGATTGTAGGACTGCTTCAACTTCGTAGTGTTCGTCCTCTCCTTGGACGATCTCGGGGGGGGGTCGGGTGAAGTTGGGTCCATGGATATTATTCTCCTGATATGGAGAGATCAAGGAGTTGTGGAAGACTGGATGAATACGCCATGTTTTTGGGAGTTGGAGTTTACAATTAACTCCCCAGGTGGATAAGACTTTAAATGGGCCATGGCGTCTTGGGGCAAGTTTGGGTTTGGGGTGTGTGGTGTGGATATTGGTTCCTTCCAACCAGACTAAATCTCCGGGTTTGAATTCCCGTGTTGGAACTTGTGATTTGGAATTTCTCATGATCTCTGCTGCCACTTTTAGTGCTGCGGTGACCTCAGATCGGATTTGGTTCAGGGTTTTTAGCCGGTCTTCGGCTGTAGGGATGTTGGTAGTGAAGTGGATGGGGGGAATGAATTCGGGTTTGAACCCGTACCACACTTCGAAGGGTGATTTCTTGGTAGCACTGTGTTGTCGGACATTGTGTGCGAATTCCATGAATGGAATCAAATCTGCCCAGTTATCTGCTTGGAAGTTGCAGAAAACGCGAAGGTATTGTTCGAGCTCTTGATTGACTCGCTCGGTTTCTCCATCTGTCTGTGGATGGAACGCAGTCGACATGGTGGATTTGACTCCCAGTTTGCTCCAAACTTCTTGCATTACTTTAGATGCGAATTGGGGTCCTCTATCCGAAATTACTTGTTGGGGGAGTCCGGTTCTTCGCCAGACTTGTTCCAGGTATAACTTGGCAGTTTCATCAGCCGTGATGGTTTTGTTACAAGGGGCAATGATTGTTGCTTTGCTGAGGCGGTCTACGACTACAAATAATGTGTCGTAGCCAAGAGATACGGGGAGGTTGGTAATGAAGTCCATAGTGATAATTCCCCATACTTCTGTAGGAATTGAATTGGGTTGCAGGGGTACTTGGGTTCTGGGCTTGATTTTTGTTGATTGACAGATAGCACATCCATCTACATAGCTTTTAACGAAGCTGGACATTCCTGGCCACCAGAAATCTCAGGATATCAGCTTGTAGGTCTTCCATCTTCCTGGGTGTCCTACAGCAATATGGTCATGGTATTGTTTAACGATATCTCTTCTTAGGTCGTCGTTTTTGGGCACATAGACTTGTCCGCGGAATAGGATGATTCCATCTTCTAGATTCCACTCTTCTAGTCCTTTGGTGAGTGAACGGGGGCCATTTTTCAAGAGGGTTTCCAATGCCATGCTAACTTCTGTATCGTATGTTTGTGTACTTCGGATGCGTTGCCGTAGGGTGGTGTTTCCTAAGGCTGTGATAGTTGTTCTTTGCACGGCATTGACTTGGAAATATTTGGTATCCAGGAGTACCCGTTTTTCATCTTCATCCGCTATCCCCTTTTTATGATCTGGACGCCTGGACAGTGCATCGGATTTGTTTTGACTGCCCGGTTTGTGGATGATGATGAACTGGAACTGAGACAGAAACAGCGCCCAACGGGCCTGTTGACGGGAGAGTTTTTGCTTCTTCATAAAGTAAGCCAGATTGTTGTGGTCGGTCCACACTTCCGTGGTATCGCTTCGTCCTTCGAGGTAGTGTCGGAATGCATGGAAAGCATGGATGATTGCGAGGAGTTCTTTGTCGCAAATCTCATAGTTGCGCTCCGCAGGAAGGAGAGATTTCGACAAAAAGGCAACGGGATGCCAATGGTCTAAGGCATCGGGTTGTTCCAGAATAGCCCCTGTTGCAAAGTCACTGGCGTCGGTGATGAGTCGGAATGGCTTGGAATGATCAGGAAGGGATAAAACAGGGGCCTGTGTGAAAGCATTGATCAGGGTGCGGAAAGCCGTTTCCGCCGCGGTATCCCAAGAAAAGAGCACAGCTTTCTTGGTCAGGTCGAAGAGTGGGCGGGCGACGGTGGAATAATCTTTGATGAACCGTCGGTAGAAGTTACAGAAACCTAAAAACGCTTGGACTTGTTTGACTGTACGCGGGACAGGCCAATCAGTAATACCAGCCACCTTGGCTGGGTCCATGGAAACTTGGCCGTTGGAAATCACGATTCCAAGGTATTCGACAGAGGTCTGAGCAAATACGCATTTCTCAGGTTTCAGGTAGAGGTCGTGCTGTTCCAAACGCTGGAGCACATCATGGGTCAACACAGTCAGGGAGTCGAGATCTTCCGTGAAGATGAGGATGTCATCGAGGTAGACTACAACATGTCCACCATCGATCAGGGGTCCGAAGAGCTGGTTCATGAACGTTTGGAACGTTGCTGGTGCGTTGCAGAGACCGAAGGGCATTACGGTCGGTTCGAAAAGGCCGTGGGAGGTTTTGAAAGCGGCCTTGTACTCATCACCCTCGCGAATCCGGATGTTATTGTAACCCCACCGGATGTCCAACTTGGTGAAATAACGCGCGCCGTGAAGTTTGTCGATTAACTCGGGAATGAGGGGGAGGGGCGCCGCGTTTTTAATGGTGATGTCGTTTAGAGCCCGGTAATCTTGAACCGGACGGAGCTTTCCATCCTTCTTGTCGACGAAAAAGAAGGGACAGGCCATGGGGGACTTGGAAGGGCGGATGTAACCTTTCCGCAGATGTTCAGAGATGTACTCCTTGAGTGCATCAGCCTCTTTAGGTGTCAGGCGGTAGATGGAACAGTTCTTTAAACTCGCTCCAGGTTTCAGATCAATCGCATGATCCCAGGGTTGGTGCGCAGGCAAGCGGTGGGACGCTTCCTCGCTGAAGACTCAGGTGTATCGCTGGAAGTGACTCGGAATGTGGTCCGTGGAAGGTTTAGGGGCAGTCTTTGCCGCTAATTTGGTACTCGTGGTGAATTTTGCTCGAATGGCCAAGTGGTCGTACTTGGGAAAACTGTGGCTCCACAGGAATGGCTCAATAGCCTCTTGAGAGAACGTGCATTCTACAGGTTCCGTTGCATCAGCAGTCGGGATTAAAGCGTCGTTCGTTTGTTCGGGTTCAGGTTCCAACTCTAGAATGTTGATTGTTGTGTCTCGGGTTTGGGGTGTCTGGGAGGAAATGACTACGGCCTTTGTAGACAAGGTGCAGTGGCTTGGGCACCGCGTGAAGGCGAGCTGGGGTCTTGACCAGTCGATTTCGGGATTATGTGTTTGGAGCCAATCCGTTCCTAGGATTATGTCGTGCTCCCCTAGAGTGGTGACGTAGAGTTCAACCAATTCATCGTGGTAAGCGTCGTTCGCCGTTCGGATTCGTAGCTTCTGGATTGTGGTATGCTTGACGGAGCCCATTTTGTTGGGTGAGCCATCCACATTTCTAACCGGTAATGGTTTAATCAGGGTTCAAAGGGTTAAGTTGTTTGCACGTGCAAACCCATCATCTATGATGATGCCCTCCGCGCCACTGTCCAACAGGGCACGGGCACTGATTTCTTTGCCAGATTGTTTTCCAACTAGTGACACGCGCAGTACAATAGAGGGGGCTCTCCTATTTCGTATCGTATGGGCTGGCACAGGCTTGTTACCGAGCGTGTCTAGTAGGGAAAAAACGTTAACGGCGTTACTGGCTGTCAAACTTCCTATCGACAGTGCTTCGAAGGAAGGGACTAAAAATCCTCGTTTATAGGTGCAGAGCGTGGGTGCGTGTCTGGGAGTATTTCTCGATACATAGCTCCAATTTGAGCTGGGTGATCCACAGGGGTTTCCTCTTGATCGTGATCTTCATCGATGAAGGTGCCTCGTGCTCTGGCATTGTTGGGATTGGAACGGCTGCCTTTGGCCCTCATGGCTTGGGTTTTGGAACGGCATTCACAGAGGACGTGGCCTGGTTGGCCACAATACAGACAAAGCTTGTTTTGGAAGCGTCGGTTTCGTTCTTCCTTGGTAAGTTTCCCTTGAAGTTTTTTGGCACCAGAGGAGGTAGCATCAATATTTAAGCTGCCTTCTTCCGTTAGGATAGCTCGTCCAAAAGCAGGTTTTCCAGTATTGCTACGCGAAGATGGGTTTCGTGGGGAGGAGTCAGCGTATAGTTTATATACGCGGTCGAATTCCCTGGCTTTGTCGACCAAGGTTTCCAGTGTTGTTGGGATTGGGGAGATACCCATGAGTTTCATATGGAGGGCCGTCGGGATAGCCTTTCTAAAGGCATGCATCTGGGTTTGTTCATTTGCACCGCTTCTGGTGGCATGGGTGGACCATTCTTGGTACCATTCATTGAACAGGCGATTTCCCATTTTCATGGTATACATCAGGTTGGTGGCTTCCAACGCGGTATGTGCTGGGATGAAGTGTTTGTCAAAATCTGATTTGAATGTAGCCCATGTTCCAAAGGAGATAGCTGCTCCTGCAGCTGGGTTCAAAGCCTTGTGTTGTCTATCCTGGGCCCACTCACCTGCCAAGGTGCCCGCTTTAAAGTATGTCAGGGCTGCTGAGACTTTCTTTTCGTCGGTGTCAAAGACAGGTCCATTGAGGTGAAAGTAGTTTTCCAAGTTATTCCAGAAAGCTTCTGCTTTGCTGGGTTTTCCATCAAAGGGTTCTGGTGCTGCACCAAGGATTTTGCAGGGATTGCCGCCATGGGGTTTATTGCTAAGGGTCCTGGAGGGGGGTATGAAGGGAATTTGGGAAGACGAGGTGCTTGGGGTGAAAGCGATCGGGATTGTGGGGGTGCTGTTGCTTGATGGGTTAGAGGTGGGGATGGTAGTCTAGGGGGGGAATTTATGGAGGTGGTGGAAATCAGATGAAGTCGACTGGGGCCGGGTGTACTTGGGAGTGGACCAGGGGATATGTGAGGGGAAGAGGGTTGTGAAGCTACTCGAGATACGAGACCAGTGAGTCGTTTAGTAGTGTCGTCGAGGATTCGTGAAACTTCTTCTTGTTCACTATCGGAATCGGGGGCGTTGGAAGGACTCAAGGGAGTGAGCGATTTTTCACTATCTGATTGTTCTTCAGAGTCGGAAAATTGAACTGCGCGGTTATTGCCGTATATCCAACGGGAGTGGGCAAAGGACCAGGATACTCTCTTTTTCTTGAAGGATCCACAGAGGATGGTCCAATCTAGTTTTCGAATTTTTCGAACGTGGGGGAAGACCTGCTCCAAGTCTTGGATTGTAAGATGTTTCTGGGTGATGACGTGTGTCCACGGATAGTGACCGTTTGGGCTGGTGATGGGTTGATTGTTGAAAGTGGCGTAGATGAGGTTGTCAGTGATGGAAAAGTAGGGGTCCAGGAAATATACAGGGATAAGGTCTTGTTCGTCGGTGGTGAGGTCTCTTTTTTCGCTCATTCACTGGGGATGTTGATGTATTAGCGAGACGTTCCAACTTGTCTCGTTCCAAGGGTAAAAAACTTGATATGCGGGGCGGAGGATTGCTCGATCCGGTTGGTTTCGCCTTTGTTGACGACGAATCCACTGGTATTCTTCGTAAATACCAAAGTGGGTCAGGGTAGTTTTACTTCGCCACAAGAAGTTTTGGAAGTTTAACGGGCTTGAGGTGATGTCTTGTGCTCGAGTGAGGGGTGATGCGAGGATGAGGGTTTGTTGCGGGTAATCGTCGTATTGAAGGCGACAATGATTCTTGAAAACGTCAAGTTCTCGGGGGGTTCTTGTGGGTAGCTGCTCTGAAACGAAGATGGCCTCAGGGAGGTGACAGTGAAGTTCTCAGGGTTGGGTTTCTAGGAATTGAGCCTCGTCGCTACTTGTCGAATGTTGTCTTGCAACTGGGTTACTTGGGAGTGTTGGGTTGCTTGGTCTGTTTGGGTAGATGCTTGGGTAGACTGGTTCACTTGGTCCACTTTGGATGGTTGGATGAGGAGTTGTTCGAATAGTTTGTTGGGGTCCTGTAGGTCTTCTCGGGATTACTGGGGAGTTCTCGTGGGAGGAGATGCGGGAATCTCTTGCTTGGAAGCGGCGATGGGGTGGTCGTAAATGGGATGAAGCCAGGTTGATAGCCCAATTCGTTATGGGTTCCAGGGTGTCAATTTTTACACTCGTAAAAATGCTCGGAATTTTAATTTGTAGCTCTACAAATTAAAGCGTTCTACTCCTATCACTGAAGGGTAGGTAGTTAACACTAGGGGCCCAAAGTACTACGCCTTCTGGAGTAGGGGGAGTCTCTGGTCTGTAGCCACAGATGCACACTTCTTGAGTGCACCAGCAAGGACCGTGATTGGTGGTACTTCCCCAATCGTCGCTGGTTGATTGCGTGTTGCTGGTTTCGTCTGTTGCCGGGCTGCTCGCAGGGAGGGATAATCGCGTTAGTAGGCTAAGGGGATCTTGAACACGTCCTACTAGGAGCTCTACAAGCTCGGGGTCGTTGGGGTCCGTGGGAGGGTCTTGGAAGACGCGGGGGTTGACCAGGCTTTGGTCCGGGTTTGTCAGGGTGGTTTCCCAAGTAGCTCTACTCCAGGAATACGTGAGCTCGGTTCCTTCAGTGATGACTAGGCGAGGAGGGCCGTCTCTGTCCACTACTCGTACTTCGCAGAAGGATATTTGGATTTCTTCGTAGGAAAGACGGAATCGATCAATGTATCGGAAAGGGTTTCCCCACTGGAGTTGTCGGATGATGTAGTCGCGTCGAGGGGGAAATGTAGTTGAACCAAAGGTAGTCGCTCTTTGTCCAGAGGAGTAATTGATCGGTTATGATATCTGATAGGTGCCAAAACAGGAGTTGGTCGTTACACCCGTCGACAACGTTTGGAAGGTCTTCAAGAAGGTCGTCGTAGGCTTCTTTTCCTAGGAGTTCTCTGAATTCAAAGATGTTGACAAGTCCTTTGAGTATCAAAGGAGGGTCCGTCCAACAGTCAATGCGGGAGCTTTCTGAGAGGTTGTAATAAGAAGACGAAGGGTAGTATCGACAGATTTGTCGATCTCGATGGGTGTTAAATAGGGTACGGGCCCTTTGGATATGTTGTTCGCTGGTTAGTGGAGGGGAGAGGGAGGTAGGTGGAGGCACTAGAATCACTCGATTCTTGGTTGCTTTATCCCTAATAGGAGAAGAGGGAAACTTACTGCTGCGTTGAGTTGAACCACTCGATTCAAGGGTCAAGGCAACAAATCTATACCACTAATACTTTATAGTGGTTGAGAGTCGGGAATAGCTGGTACAAAGGAAAAAGGATCGGCCGGGAGTCGTGGAGTAAGACAATGAGACAAGAGAAGGGGGTTGGATCGAACAATATCTTCAAAGAAATAGCCCTGATAGTGGGCAAACACCTGTCCGTTAAAAGCAAAACGAAGATGTCCGTAAGTAGTAACCACACGTCCGTCCAAAAAGTCCTGAATCTCCAATGTTACCAGGGAGTCGATATAACCAGCTCTGATTATATTGGAGAGGGGCTCAAATGCCGCCCGGAGTCCTTCACGGAAGTCGTACCTCACGCTTCCAAGAGGGAGGTCGACGGAGGGGAGGTTGAAGATCGCCTTCGAACAGACGTAGAGGGCGGGGAAGTCGGGGTGTGTGGTGGGGTCGATGAGACGTGGGAGAAGGGTGTAGATGTGTGGGGGCGGGATACGGAACGGGGAGACGGACGGGAAGGTGTGGGGAGCTCTGACAAGAGCGGATGCGAGGGGAATACGACGGAAGTGCTCACGAAGACCTTCCGAAGCGGGGCGCCAAGACTCGCCTTCAGGGGTGTAGACGGCGATGTATTGGTGAGGGTGGTCCTCCTGGCTGTTAATGCACGAGGGGGGGCGGAAGAGGGGAACGGCAGGAGCAATGTTCTCCTGGTTGGCGTGGGGGACGAGGGGGGACTGCTCGGCTACACGCTCGTAGTTGATGGGGGAGTCAGGGGTCGGGACGCGAGGGGGAGGGGATGGAACACGAGGAGGGGCGCTTTCAGGGCGCGATGACGGCGAGGGCTCGGAAGGGGGGTCAGGGTACACCAACTCTGGTGTCTGGGCGCGAAGGGGAATGGAACGGACCACTACTTGTGTCCGGATATCAAACTCCTCGTACTCAAGAGGAGTTGCAGGGCGGGGGGCGACGGGGCGAGGGGTGTCAATACGAGCGGAGGAGGGGCGAGTGATGGGCGATGGGAGCCCAGAGAGGGGTTCACCGAAGATGTCGGTGAGGACGTACTCGTATTGTGTGCCTGAGGTGGACGAGCCTTGTTCAAATTCTTGAACAAAGGCGGAGGGGGATGCGAGGGGAGTGAGGGGCGATGGGAGACGAAGGGGAGGGGTGGTGTCGACGACGGGAGGCGACGGAGGGCGGGGAGTAGTGGTGGAACGAAGGGAAGAGTGACGACGAGGGGGGCGAGGATATTGGTGGTCGTTTTCTTCGAAGTACGACCCAGAATCTCCATCCCACTGACCAAACTGCGAGAAGTCGTAGTCGTAGTCAGACACTGGGAACACCCGGGGTCAGGTCTAATTAGGTTAGACTGTCCAAGTGTGGTGACTCACTGTCGCTCGACAGTAAAGGCACGACGGATGCGAAAGACCGGGGGTGGTGGAGGGCGCGGGGCGGGGCACAAGGACAATTGTGATTGGGACGACTTGGCTTGACTTTAGACAATGGAGTGGTGCTTAGTGGAAGATTGTGTCTTCGCAGCTGAAGGGGCACAGGGGCAGGAGTCAAGGCAAGTGGGGAATGTCACAAGTGGACAGTCTGAGGGACTGTCCGTTCTATTGCGCTGGCTTATATACCCAGAGGGATGGTCTGTGCGTAAGTTTAGGGCAGGCTTAAGGTCTGCCCATGGGTACTGCGGAATACTGCAGATGGAACATTCCGGTAACATCTAAATATAGTGTCCAATGGGAAAATCAGGGTAGTATCGTACGACTGCTCCACAGTCGATGACGCCATATGACGTGACTGCTCCGCAGTCCAATCAGAATAATCGTAGGAGTGGTACGACTGCGCCGCAGTCGAGTTGGTCATAATGATTTGACTGCTCTGCAGTCCAATCAGATAAATCCAAGGAATGGTACGACTCTCAGTCGTCAGGTGACTTGATAAACGATGGGAGATCACGTGACTGATCACGTGATCGTCGGAGTACGAAATTCAAACTCCGATTCCGGATTTCCCCTTTAGGAAGGTGATTAGATAAGACCGGGCTGGTGCGGACCGGTCTTAGACGCCCGAGTCACGACCCAAGTTTCTAGGTTCGTGACACCTGCCACGTTTCAAACATTCATGAACACCATCTTCGAAGACCTGATAGATGAAGGACACGTTGTCGTCTATCTCGATGATATCCTGATATTTGCAGAGGACCTCCCCATGTTAACCAAGCTCACCCATCAAGTACTATCACGCCTAGCAAAATACGACCTCTACTTGAAACCAGAGAAATGCTCTTTTGCCCAGACATCCATAGAATACCTCGGACTCGTTATATCCGAAGGACAAATTGCCATGGACCCAGCCAAGGTGGCAGGAATAAGAGACTGGCCACCTCCTAAGACGGTCAAACAAGTTCAAGCCTTCCTGGGATTTTGCAACTTTTATCGACGCTTCATCAAGGACTTCTCTACCATTGCATGCCCCTTGTTTGACTTAACCAAGAAAGAAGTACCCTTCCTATGGACCCCAGAAGCATCCACAGCCTTTCAGACACTCATCACAGCTTTCACCACTGCACCTGTCCTTGCCCTACCAGACCACAAGAAGCCTTTCCGCTTAATCACGGACGCTAGTGACTTTGCCACTGGCACCATCTTAGAACAACCCGATGCACTCAACCATTGGCACCCCATCGCGTACCACTCCAAGTCTCTACAGCCTGCCGAACGGAACTATGAAATCCATGATAAAGAACTCCTTGCTATCATCCGCGCCCTGGAAATTTTTCGCCACTACCTTGAAGGATGCGAAGACACCCTCGAAATTTGGTCGGACCATGGAAATTTGGTCTATTTCTCCACGAAACAGAAACTTACGCGGCGCCAAGCACGATGGGCCCTCTTCCTCTTGCGTTTCAAGTTCACCATTGTCCACAAACCCGGTACTCAAAATAAGTCGGATGCCCTGTCCAGGCGTCCAGACCTTAAAGAGGGGATAGCTCATGAAGAAAATGATCGTGTGCTTCTGGATAACAAATTTTTTGCAATCCATGCAGTCCGACCCACAACAATCACAGTCCAAGGGAACACCACGTTACGACAACAAATCAAGAGCACTCAAGAATACGACAAAGAAGTTAGCCTTGCCTTAGAAACCCTTCTAAAGAATGGCCCCAGATCCCTCACAAAGGGCTTAGAAGATTGGAACTTAGAAGATGGAATCATCCTGTACAAAGGACAAGTATATGTCCCCAAGAATGAAGATCTCCGAAGAGAAATAGTCAAGCAATACCATGACCATCTTGCCACAGGACACCCTGGAAGATGGAAGACCTACGAACTAATTTCACGAGAATTCTGGTGGCCAGGCATGTCCACCTTTGTCAAGAGCTATGTGGACGAATGTGCCACTTGCCAAGCAACAAAAGTTAAACCAAGAAACCAAGTACCCCTGCAACCAAATCAAGTCCCTAACGAAATTTGGGAAATAATCACCATGGACTTCATCACGGACCTCCCCACGTCACAAGGATACGATTCACTATTCGTTGTAGTAGATCGTCTCAGTAAAGCAACAATAATTGCTCCATGTAACAAGACCATCACGGCCGAAGAAACATCCAAGTTATACCTAGAACAAGTCTGGAGACGAACAGGTCTACCACACCAAGTAATATCCGATAGAGGACCACAATTTGCTTCCAAAGTAATGCAAGAAGTTTGGAGCAAACTAGGCGTCAAGTCAACCATGTCTACAGCATTCCATCCACAAACGGATGGAGAAACAGAACGCGTCAACCAGGAACTAGAACAATACCTACACGTCTTTTGTAATTTCCAAGTCGACAACTGGGTAGAACTAATACCCTTCATGGAATTCGCTCACAATGCAAGACAACACAGCGCCACAGGAAAATCACCCTTCGAGATCTGGTATGGCTACAAACCAGAATTCATTCCACCAGTCAACTTTGCATCCAAAATACCCACAGTAGAAGAACGCCTTCATTCCCTAGAACAAATTCGCATTGAAGTATCCGCTGCACTAAAGTAAAGGTAGCAGCCGAAGTCATGAAAAATACCCATGTATCCACAGCCACCTACGTACCCCAACCAGGTGACCAAGTTTGGTTAGAAGGAACCAATATCCACACCACGCACCCCAAGGCCAAACTAGCCCCTAGACGACATGGACCATTCAAAGTCATATCCGCGTGGGGAGTTAATTGTAAACTCCAGTTGCCCAAAGCTTGGAAGATCCATCCAGTGTTCCATATATCCCTTGTATCCCCCTACAACGAAACCACAGCCCATGGACCCAATTTCACCAGACCACCCCCAGAAATAGTCCAAGGAGAGGACGAGCACTATGAAGTAGAAACGGTCCTCCAATCAAGGCTCTCTCCGAACAAGAGAGGCATACAATACCTAGTAAAGTGGAAAGGATACCCTTCTTCAGAAAACTCCTGGCTCCCAGCCTCACAAATGAAACACGCCCAGGACCTCGTTCGACAATTTCACCACAAGAATCCACGAGCACCCAAACTCAGAACCTTGAAGGTTGCTGAACGGCGCAGCAACCCCTTAAAGAGGGGATACTGTCACGAACCTGTAAAACTTGGGTCGTGACTCGAGCGTCTAAGACCGGTCCGCACCGGCCCGGTCTTATGTAATCAATTTCCTAAAGGGGAAATCCGAAGTCGGAGTTCCAAATTCGTACTCCGACGGTCACGTGACCGGTCACGTGATTATCCTATGTTTATCAAGTCACCTGACGACTGAAAGTCGTACCACTCTTTGGATTAATCCTATTGGACTGCGGAGCAGTCACACCACTATGGCGCAATCTTGCGCAATCGACTGCGGAGCAGTCGTACGATACCTACGATTATTCTGATTGGTTGATATACTTAGAACCCTTCCAGAACCTTCCATTGCGCAGCACCTGTGGGAAGGAGTAAGCCTCCCCTAAAGTACGCACAGACCATGTACCCAGGTATATAAGCTAGAGCAATAGAACGGACAGTCCCTCAGACTGTCCACTTGTGACTCCCATCTGGATAACTCCCTTGTGCCTTTCTTCGCTATCACCATAGCTTGGATTCGCAATCTCATAGTTATCCTCGTTCTAGCCAAGTTATATCAAGTTTTCCCTGCCGTCTTCCTCATCCCTCGCGTTCCTCGTCAGCCAAGTGTCCTGCACGAGCACTCTGAGTGAGTGTTCATCACAATGACAATATTAATGTTAACGCTTCCTCATCCCGACCTGAGAAATCCCACAGCAAACTTACCAAAGAAGAACGAAACCGACGCTTCCAGAACAAACTGTGCCTGTACTGTGGCCAACCAGGTCATATCCTCCATGAATGCCGTTCCAAAACCCAAGCCATGAAGGCCAAAGGCAGCCGTTCCAACTCCAACAACATCAAAACACGTGGCACCTTTGTGGACGAAGATCACTTTCAAGAAGAAACCCCCGAGGACCACCTGGCACAGATCGGAGCCATATATCGGGAAATACTCCCATACTCCCCAGACACACGCCCACACTCTGCACCTACAAACGAGGATTTTTAGGTCCTTCCATCGCAGCACTGTCGATAGGAAGTTTAATAGCCAGTTCCGCCGTTAGCAGTTTTTCCCTACTAAACACGCTCGGGAACGAGCCTGTACCAGTCCATATGATAAGAAATAGGAGAGCTCCTTCTATTGTACTGCGCATGGCATTAATTGGGAAACAATCTGGCAGAGAAATCAGTGCCCGCACCCTGTTAGACAGTGGCACGGAGGGCATCATCATAGATGATGGATTTGCACGTGCAAACAGCTTAACCCTTCGAACATTAGTCAAACCACTACCAGTTAGAAATGTAGATGGTTCACCCAACAAGATGGGCTCAGTCAAGCATACCACGATTCAGAAGCTAAGAATCAGAACAACAAACAATGCTCACCATGACAAATTGGTCGAGCTCTACGTTACCACCCTAGGAGAGCACAACATAATCCTAGGAACAGATTGGCTCCGAACACACAATCCCGAGATCGACTGGTCAAAACCCCAGCTTGCCTTCACACAGTGCCCAAGTAGCTGCACTGTGTCTACGAAGACCATAGTCATTTCTTCCCAAGTACCCCAAACCCGAGACACAACAATCAACATTCTAGAACTGGAACCAAAACCTGAACAAGCGAACGACGCTTTAATCCTGACTGCTGACACAGCAGAACCTGTAGAACGCGTGTTCTTTCAAGAGGCTATTGAGCCATTCCTGTGGAGCCACAGTTTCCCCAAGTACGACCACTTGGCCATCCGTGTAACGTTCCACCGGACGTTCCTTCTTGTACTGCGGACAAGGCTTTCGGGACGACCCAACGATCACCAGGATATGTCGAAGTCACGTGCTCGATCTTGTACTAGCTCGATAACGAGGCGTAGTAATGTAGCCCAAAGGATGCAAAGGGCGATAAAGAGAGCAAGTTGAAGTTGATATGAGTGAATGGTCGGCAAGACAGCACAACCAAAGGAGAATGGTACAGCACGTTCCTTGAACGGCAAGAGTAGAGCGAAAAGGAAAGGATAGGGGCCTCACGGTGATCCCTCAGCTAAGGACGATTCAACAGATGTATAGGCACCAAAGGTAGCTAACAGCACACAACTGGCAAGACAGCGCAGAAGTGGCACTACAATGGGTGGTATAATCCAAGAAGTCAAGCTTAGGTCTTCAGCGACCATAAGCCCCAGTCTATATACATGTCCAAGGAGGTTTGAACCCCAGCTTGGAACTCTGAAACCCTAATATCCGGATCCTAGGAATGAGTCACAAACGAGTCAGAGATAACAATCCACCAATGGCAGTAAGGCGCAAAGGTATGAGTCAGAGATAAGCATCCGCAGCTGTATGAGCGCTGCTTCCATCCAATCAGAACGCAAACGTGTACAATCCATCAGAATCAAGGCACAATCGATCAGGCACATACGAGTCATCACAAACACGAGGCAGTCGAGACCGGTCCAGGCACAAGCTCATCTGGACCCTTCTGGTGCGAGTCTAGCCAGGTCACGTGCCAGGGTCACGTGACGGGCGTTTGATGTAAGATCACGTGATCTACTCCCAGTATTCTTGAGCGAATCCGTGGTAGTTGGGAAAGTCACGTGACTTAGCTGGTTGTTGGGTAGTCCACGCCCCATATCCCATAACTACAACCTCTTCTTCGGCATTTTCAGCACGTGATCGCTTCACGGCAGTGTTCCGAGGTCGTGCAGGGGTGTTCGGGGGAGCAGTTACGGGCGAAACCGTAACAATCCGAGCAAAGTTCACCACGAGTACCAAGTTAGCGGCAAAGACTGCCCCTAAACCTTCCACGGACCACATTCCAAGTCACTTCCAGCATTACACCTGAGTCTTCAGCGAGGAAGCGTCCCACTGCTTGCCTGCGCACCAACCCTGGGATCATGTGATTGATCTGAAATGTCATGGTACGCAGGGAATGGACTCTTACTTATGGTGATGACCTTGTTAGTAAGCAGTAATGTGTCATGGACAGTCGCATCAGTCAGCTAGTAGCACTATCACATGCCGATGAGGTGTGAGTCAACACTAGGATAGCTGTAGTAGGGTTCGAGCTACTTGTGCTATTCATCGTACAGATTCAAGGGGAGCTTTAAAGCGATCCCATACATGTATAAATAGTGGCTCGATAAGACCAAGATACACCATCTTGGTCTTCTTCAATTCACCACTTTCCACTCATCTTCTTCATGTGTGCTTCACTTGCCCCTTCATGCAAGTCGTCTTTATCGATTGGATTACCTAGTGGCACGACTTGCCCTAGTGTACATTTGGATCACGTGCCAGATAAGTGCCGTGTATCCCGAGATCAGGTCACATGACCTTGAATATACATTTTTGCTAAGTTGTAAACGCCCTTCCGAAGTCCAAGTCGGACTAACGCCAGTGGTGGCGTAACCCTAAACCCTAAACCCTATTTGGTATTTGGGCGTGTTCCTGTGTTTGACCCATAGTGCCTGTGCCTTCCGAATGAGTGTCTGAGCTTCTTTCCGTGTGTCTCAGAATTGTTGGAGTCGCGTGAGTACTTGTGGGATAGGTGATGGCTTATCGATCCAATCAGCACGAGGGTCATATCCCATCATGAGCGAAAATGGGGACTTCCTTGTTGCCTCGTGTGGCCAATTATTGTGCGCGAATTCTGCCATGGGTAGGAAGCGCACCCAGTTATCTTGACGCTTGTTGGCCCAGAACCTAAGGTACTGTTCTAGCCATTGATTGGTGCGTTCGGATTGTCCGTCCGTTCAGGGATGGTACACTGTGGAGATGTTTTGGTAGATGCCGAGGATTCGGCATAGTTCTCTCATAAATTTCGATGCGAAGCATGGGTCACGATCACTGATGATTTTTGATGGTAATCCAAATCTCCGGAATACATGGGTTACGTACAGGGCTGCGGTTTCTTCCGCTGATATTTCCTCGTTGCAGGGGATGAAGATCGATGCTTTGGTGCAGTCATGGTCGGTTACGGTGAGGATGGAGTCATGTCCCTGCGACTCTGGTAGCTTAGTGATAAAATCGAGCGCAATGGTTTCAAATGGCTTAGCGTCGATCTCTGGTGTGATGGGTACCAGTGGAGCTCTCGTTGGGCGGTTGTTGACTGTTATGGTTTCACCCGTAACTGTTCCCCCAAACACCCCTGCAAGACCTCGGAACGTTGCCATGAAGTGATCACGTGCTGAATATGCCAAAGAAGAGGTTGAAGTTATGGGACTTGTGGCTTCATATGCCCAACAACCAGCTAAGTCACATGACCTTCCCAACTACCATGGATTCGCTCAAGAATACTGGGAATAGAACACGTGATCTTACATCAAACGCCTGTCACATGACCCTGGCACATGACCTGGCTAGACTCGCACCAGAAGGGTCCAGATGAGCTTGTGCCTGGACCGGTCTCGAATGCCTCGTGTTTGTGATGACTCGTATGTGCCTGATCGATTGTGCCTTGATTCTGATGGATTGTATCACGTTCGTGTTCTGATTGGATGGAAGCAGCGCTCATACAGCTGCGGATGCTTATCTCTGACTCATGCCTTTGCGCCTTACTGCCATTGGCCGATTGATATCTCTGACTCGGTTATGACTCATTCCTAGGATCCGTGTATTAGGGTTTCGGAGTTCCAAGCTGGGGTTCAAACCTCCTTGGAGTAGTATATAGACTGGGGCTTATGGTCGCTGAAGACCTAAGCTTGACTTCTTGGATTATACCACCCATTGTAGTGCCTCCTCTGCGCTGTCTTGCCAGTCGAGTGCTGATAGCTACCCTTGGTGCATATACATCTGTTGAACTGTCCTTAGCTGGGAGATCACTGCAAGGCCTCTATCCATTCCTTTCCTCTCTATCTCTGCCGTTCAAGGAACATGCTGCACCATTCTCCTTTAGTCGTGCTGTCTTGCCGACTATCTCTGTCATATCAACTTCGACTTACTCTCTTTGCTGTCCTCTGTATCCTTTGGGCAACATTACTACGCCTCGTTAGCGAGCTAGTAGAAGATCGAGTATGTGACTTCGACATATCTTGGTGATCGTTGGGTCATCCTGGTAGCCTTGTCCGTAGTACAAGAAGAACGTCCAGTGGAACGTTACATTGACCTTGTGTTGTTGGCATTCTGCACACCCTTGGACGTATTCAGTTATATATTTCGTCATATTTGGCCACCAGTGGCTCCGTTCGATGATCCTTGCTGTTCGCTTGATTCCTGGGTGGCCGTAGACTGGGGGGTCGTGGTGATTTGCAATGATAGTGCGAATTTCTTTCGGTCCTCCGGTGACTACTCGTGCTCCTTGGCAGTACCAGGTTCCGTCGACTTTCTTGAGCTTATGCGGGTCTACCCAGGGGAGTATGGTGCTTTCATCTTGATCATGTGCCTCGGGGTTTTGTGTGGTGAGGTTTCATACGAATGCAGTTTCTGGGAGTACAACGACTCCTTCATTGTCTCTTTCCCCTTTGTCGTAGTCTGGTCTTCTCGATAGTGCGTCTGCACGGCCGTTGCTTGTCCCTTTGATGTGGTGGATCTCGAAGTCGTATTCCATGAGTTCTAGGACTTCTCGAGCCATGCGGCGACTTATCTTTTGTGGTGTTTTCCAGTGTGTGAGGTTGAGATGGTCGGAGAAGATTTTGACTTTGTGTGGTGATCCTGCTAGGAAGTGCCTCCAGTGTCGCAGTGCTTTGACGATGGCTAGGAGTTCGAGGTCGTAGATGTTGTAATTGCGTTCTGCTTTGTTCAGCATGGCCGAAAAGTATCCGATGGGGTGTCGTTTCCCATCTTGTTTCTTCTGAAGGAGCACCATGCCTATGGCATAGCCAGATGCGTCCACTTCAAGTTCGAATTGGTCTGTTAACGTGGGATGTGCGAGTACCGTTTCACTGGTGACTAGGCGTTTGAGGTTTTGGAATGCGGTTTCTTCGTCCTTGCCCCATGTCCATTCTGTGTCTTTTCATGTGAGTTTGTTGAGGGCTCGTGTGTGCGTGGCAAAACTGTGAATGAAGAGACGGTAAAAATTGCAGAAGCCTAGGAAGGATCATACATCACATACTTTTGTGGGTGTGGGCCAGTCGCATATGCCTGCGATTTTTACGGGGTCCATGCGAGTCACCCCCTTTTCAAGAATTACCCCCAGGTAATCCATTCGCGGTTGGTGAAATGTGCATTTGGACAGTTTGAAGTAGAGGTTGTGGTCCATTGCAACTTGAAGGACCGTGCATACAGCTTCTATGTGTGCTTGAAGTCCTGCATGTTCAAGAGTTGCTATTCTGATGTTGTCCATGTAGACGCGTATTATTGTGCCCATTGCCGTAAAGACACGGATTGTGTCACCTAGTATGTCGTTCATCATGTTCTGGAATGTCGCTGGTGAGTTTGTAAGTCCAAAATACATGACAAGTGGTTCGAATAGTCCGTATTTTGTCTTGAATGCTGCTTTGTATTCGTCACCCTCCTTGATGCGTACATTGTTGTACCCCCAACGGATGTCGAGTTTAGTGAAAATGTGGCCGTCTCCGAGATCGTTTATGAGTTCCGACATGAGGGGTAGTGGGTATTGATTGCGCACCGTGCAGGCGTTGATGCGTCTGTAGTCCTGTACTGGCCTTAACTTTCCATCTTTCTTCTTGATGAAGAAGAATGAGGAGGCGTAAGGGGACTTTGACGGCCGGATGTAGCCTAGTTTCAGTTGTTCGTCTAGCCAGTCACGTAGTTGACCATCTTCGTCCTGTGACATGGGGTAAACCTTGCAGTCGATGCTAGGGTGTAACGGTCCTTCCGGCCCGTTCGTTGGCACCGACTTGGTTGTTGTCGTCGAACACTGATACAGCCCGAAGTCGTAACGTTTGGAGGCGTTACACGTGGTAATGAAAGACAGAGTCGGCAAGACAGCACGACTGTAGTGGGAAGAGTAGAGGAAGAGGTCGCAGCGGCGGGACAGGCTCCGAGGGCACGCTGAGGAGCAGAAGTACAAGCAGCACTCGAAGTTCAGAGGTAGCAACAGCACACACCGGCAGACAGCACAGTGCGGCAACTACATGACTAGGAGGCAAGTAGGATTGGGGAAGGGGGAATCCAAGATGTTCTAAAGCTGGCGTCTTAGGGACGCTCAGCTCTACTACTTATACCTGTCCAGGGAGCTTTCAAGCTCAGCCTGAACCTAATACCGAGTCACTATGAGTCATGAACCCTAATACAACCGGATCTACTAGCCAATGGCATAAGGCGCTCTTGGCACGAGTCACTGTGAGTCATTAACACGAGGCAGGGCTAGACCCATGACGTCATAACACATGTCCATCGGCAACTGTACGTTACCGGTCCATAATCACAAGCCAACCCGGGCACGTGCTCATCCGGGCTCTTCTGGAACGTTCTAGATGCAGGTCACGTGCCAGGTCACGTGATGGCCAAACATCGTCTTCTTCGGCAAATGCCGGACTGCTCGCTTCATAACTTCGTTGAAGTTATGAGCTTTGACGGAGCCTTCGGCAATCTCCGATTCTCCCACGGTCACGTGCGAGGGCGCTTGAGGGAAAACGTAACATAGGGGGCGTGCCGGGTTTGAAGTCGATCACGTGATCCCATGGTCATGATGGTGGAAATTGGTGGGATGCCTCCTCGCTAAAGATCTTCGCGAATCGTTGGTATGGTTCGGGGATCGTTGTGACGACGGTGCCTTGGTTAGCGGCGATGGCGAGTTCTGTAGCCGTAGTGCGTATCCGACTTTCCTCTTCGAGTTCTTGGATGATTTCCTTGGCTTCGTCTTCAGTTATGGTGCTGGCAATGGTGGTTTGCGTCTCCGTAGGATTAATTGATCGAAGCACCACAGGGAGGGCGTCTTTGTGGATTGTGGCGTGCGCCCAGCTGATGGTAGGTTCGTAGGTGGCCAACCAGGGGTATCCGAGGACGAGGTCTTCGTTTCCGATGTCCGTGACTAGGAATCTCATGACCTTAGATGCTCCGTTGGTTTGAACATTTAGGTCGACGAAATGAGTGATGGACCCAGCTTTGTTTTCCATGTTATCAATATTCCATATTTTCTTTGGTTTCTCAAGGGCTTGCAGCCTGAGGCCCATCCTTTTAGTGAACGCGGGTCTTATAAAATTGTCAGTGGCTCCAGAATCTACGAGCCCTTTTATGTTGGCCATGGAGTAATTTGTGCGAATCGAGACTGGAATTTGGAGAGAACGGTAGCGAGTCATGATTACAGAATTACAATTGACTGCCCTCACCCAGGCCGATGGGTTCAGGCATCCTGAAAACCCTCTTGGGTCCACAGATCTTTGAAAACGAGGTCCTTGACCTCATTGCTAGCTCCCCTCAACATCTCCATCCATTCCTTTGCTTGTTCCTGTGGGGTAGTTTCTGCGCGGCGTGCCATTGTGGGCTCTTGACTGTAGTAGCCAGTGTCTGTGCTTCGACTTGTACTTGCGTGTGGTTGGGCGGGTTGCCTCGGTTTTCTGGGGCGTGTACATTCTCATGAGAAGTGACCCGGGTTGTTACAGTTGTAACATATCACTTCCCTCATGTCACGACGCTGGCCCCCCCCTTGGTTCTGCCCTGATCCTCCTCTTGGTGGGAATGGGGGTCATCGGTAGCCTTCCTGATTTGGGTCCCCTACCTCGGCGAGGCGTGTGCAGGTACGGTCCGCCGATGTGTCCATAGCGTTTGGGTCGTATTGGGGTGGTGGAAATCTGGGTGGTGCCCATTGTGGGTTATAGTTGCGGCTTTGCTGAGGTTTGGGCGGTGGTGAATTGTGTGGGGCGGCGTTGATTCCTAGGTGGGCGCGCAGATGGATGTACTGTTTCTGCCTTCGGAGGGCGGCTTCCTTCCAATCGTTGAAGGTTTGGGGGTTGTCTAGCTCGTATATTTTATTGAATAGGGCTCTCGGTAGCCCTGCCGTGAATCGGTCCAGCGTTTGGCGGTCGTTGAGGTGATAGTCAGCTTTCCGTGCTAGCTGCTTGAAGTTGGTGACATACGAATCAATGTCGTCCCCGATCATTTTGAACCCCTTAGCTAGAGTGGCTTGTGCTTGCTCCTGTTCTAGAACGTTCGAGAAGCGGTCTGAAAATCCCGCTGTTAGGGTGTCCCACAAGTAGGGGTCATATCGGCTCCTTCCTCGGTGTAGCTCGCTGTTGAGCCACTGAAGGAATCCAAGCGTCCAGTTCGACACTCGTGGTCCTTTGATAAAGCCTAGAAATAGTAGGCATCGCCGATAGACATTGGTCATGATCGGTGCTTCTGAATTTTGCCCCCAGTATATGTGCCACTGTGTGAGGAACAATTCGTACTCATCTCTGTTCCCATCAAAGATGCTTGGGGTTTCTCCCACTAGTTTGTCGGTTCCGTGAGGGGCTCCCGGGGCTGGTCCTCCGGGTGGTGGTCCTCCGACTGGCAGAGGTGGTCCTCCGCCAAAGGGGTCTCCTCCTCCTCCTCCGCCTCCGAACTGTGGTTGTCTTTCTCCGAACGGTGGCCTTCCCCCTCCTGGCGGCCCTTGGCTGAAATTGCCTCCTGGCCTTCTGGGTTGCAGTGGCCCTCCTGCACCTGGTGGGGGATCTGGGACATCTGGTCCCACGGCTCTGAATATGGCTGCATCATCGGCCATCATTTGATGTCCTGTTGTGGGGTTAATGGGGCACAGGTAGGCTTCCGCCTCTTCGGTGATCCTTCGTACTTCTTCTGTTGCTAGGTCTTCTTGCACAATTGTTGCGGTGGCCATTCCTTCTGGGGGGTGTACTTCAATGTTCTCGGGTTCGTTTAGGCATAGGGACTCAGCTGTCTGTACTATGTTGTCCACTTCTGATTCGTCATCGTTTGTTTCCTCGTTGTCGTCCCTGCTGGTTTCCAATGGTGTGGGTGTCCTAGGCTCGGAAGTGCTAGGTTCTTCTTCTGGTTGTCCATCTATGCGTCCCCACTCTGCGCGCGTGGGTAGGTTTCTTGAGTCGATGTCGCAGTTGTAGTTTCTTCCTGTGGGTCATACTGCGTCGTAGCGATTATCTATGGGGTTCCAAGTAATTTCAACCCAGCAGAGATGGTCAAAGTTGAACTCAACGGGGCGGTATCGGGTTGGGCCCGATGCGAAGTCTACGAAGTAACCTGTTTCCCCTCTGTATTCTCTCCACCGAGCGGCTCCTAGGAACTGTACTGGGACGTTGCGATCTCCCCTTCGTTCGAGGGAGTAGGTTTGAAAGTTCCTCCACTGGTCTCGGGTTGTAAATGCCACGGTGGGTGGATCTTGGTCTTAATGTAATGCCACCACTGGCGTTAGTCTGACTTGGACTTCGGAAGGGTGTTTACAACTTAGTGAAAATGTATATTCAAGGTCACATGACCTGATCTCGGGATACACGGCGCTTATCTGGCACGTGATCCAAACGTACACTAGGGCAAGTCGTGCCACTAGGTAATCCAATCAATAAAGACGACTTGCGTGAAGGGGCAAGTGAAGCACACATGAAGAAGATGAGTGGAAAGTGGTGAATTGAAGAAGACCAAGATGGCGTATCTTGGTCTTATCAAGCCACTATTTATACATGTATGGGGTCGCTTTAAAGCTCCCCTTGAATCTGTACGACGAATAGCACAAGTAGCTCGAACCCTACTACAGCTATCCTAGTGTTGACTCACACCTCATCGGCATGTGATAGTGCTACTAGCTGACTGATGCGACTGTCCATGACACATTACTGCTTACTAACGAGGTCATCACCATAAGTAAGAGTCCATTCCCTGCGTACTGTGACACCTGGTGCAAGTTTAAAGAACTGTTCCATCTACTGCCTGACACCTAAAGAGGCTGATGCACTCAAGGAGTACATCTCTGAACATCTGCGGAAAGGTTACATCCGCCCTTCCAAGTCCCCCATGGCCTGCCCCTTCTTTTTTGTCAACAAGAAGGATGGAAAGCTCCGTCCGGTTCAAGATTACCGGGCTCTGAACGACATCACCATCAAAAACGTGGCGCCTCTCCCCCTCATTCCCAAGTTAATCGACAAACTTCATGGCGCGCGTTACTTCACCAAGTTGGACATCCGGTGGGGTTACAATAACATCCGGATTCGCGAGGGTGATGAATACAAGGCCGCTTTCAAGACCTCCCACGGCCTTTTCAAACCGACTGTAATGCCCTTTGGTCTCTGCAACGCACCAGCAACATTCCAAGTGTTCATGAATCAGCTCTTCAGACCCCTGATCGATGGTGGACATGTTGTGGTCTACCTCAATGACATCCTTATCTTCACGGAAGATCTCGACTCCCTGACTGCATTGACCCACGACGTGCTCCAGCGTTTGGAGCAGCACGACCTCTACCTGAAACCTGAGAAATGCATATTTGCTCAGACCTCCATCGAATACCTTGGAATTGTCATTTCCAATGGCCAAGTTTCCATGGATCCTGCCAAAGTGGCTGGTATTACCGAGTGGCCGGTCCCACGAACAGTCAAACAAGTCCAAGCGTTTTTGGGCTTCTGTAACTTCTATCGATGGTTCATCAAAGACTATTCCACTGTCGCCCGCCCACTCTTAGACCTCACCAAGAAGGATGTGCTCTTTGTTGCGCAGCAATGCACGCAGTGTACAGGTAGACCCTTACCTGAATAGAGAGCTTAGACGAGGCTTAGAGTGAAGCAGAGGAAGCTCAGAGTGGGGTGGAGAGAGATGTGTATAGGTACTCGCTCCTATAGTAGGATTTATGTACTCTATGGTCCACCCATGTCCGTTTGGGGAAAAGTGATGAGTAAAGGCGTCCACAATATCGCGTTTTCAGTGTCGCCTAATGTCTAATCACCGGTGGACTCGGAATAATCCCTTAAGGGGATTCTGTACGTATACCGTATGACTAAATACTCCGAATTACGTGTATAGCATAACTAATCGTACTGTCATTCCTACGTAATGAGCCTTATAGTAAGTATTACGGCTCAACACTCCCCCTTGCTAAGTGCAGCTACTAAGCGCTCTAAGCAAGTGTGTAAGGCGAATTAATATTCTAGCCATGATTAGAAGGGAGTCTATCTCGGAACCATGAGAGCGGTTTCGAGACCGAGTTCTCTTCACCATCCCATTTCAGCTTTTGAACTATTACAGTTCATTGGGCTGATTTTTTGGTATAATGAGCGGAAATGTTGTGATTCTCTGGTTGAGAAGAATCTATGTATGCGGAAGACAATGTCTTCAAGCGTCGCTCAATATACCTTCCATAGTATTAATGGAATTTTCAGGCTTGTCTCAAGGCCAAGTTTGTTGCCTTGTGACTTAGTTGGACGAGTAAAACTCAAGTCCTAACTGACTTCTGAATTTTTCGAACTTAATACGCCCTAGGTTCTTGGTAAACATATCTGCGGGATTCTCTGAACCATCTATAAAGAATAGTTCTATTTTCTTGTCCCTCACTACTTCTCTTATGTAGTGATAGCGTATATCAATATGTTTAATACGCTTCTCTTGGACAGGGTTTGAGGCCATAAAGATGGACCCCTGATTATCACCGCAGAGTGGTATTGGGCTTAGTTTGATGCCAAGCTCAGTAAAGAGTGACTTTATCCAAACTAATTGTCTGCTAGTATCCGACAGCGACATATATTCAGCTTCAGTGGAAGATAATGCGACTGTCTTTTGCGCTCTAGAATTCCAACTGAATATCCCATTAGCCAGTTTAACCATATAACCTGTGGTAGATCGCCTATTATCTGGGTTTGAAGCCCAGTCAGAGTCTGCATAGGCAATTAAGCCTCCATTTGATCTTCCATCATACACCAAAGAGTATGAAGAAGTCCCGAGCAAATAGCGACAGATATAGAGTGCTCTGTTTAAATGGTCCTCTGAAGGGTTTGCAGCGAATTGTGATAGTTTAACAACTGCATAGGCGATGTCAGGGCGAGTCCCAAGCATTATGTATAGGAGTGAACCTATAACTTGCTGGTATTTGCTCCTGACGCTTGGGTTGACTGGTGAATTATTAGGTACAGGTTGGTACCCTTCAGGAAGTGGAGTCGCAGTTGCTTTCGCATCTGCGAGTCCAAAGCGTTGCAGCACCTTTTCTAAGTAAGCGGTTTGATCTAAAAAGATCTTTCCATGTTTCCGCTGAATGCGCATACGCAAGAATTCCTTTGCATCACCTAAGTCACGACATTCCCAAGCCTCCATGAACCTATTCTTAAGCTCATTTAGAAGGGCTTTGTCCGATCCCATAAAGATCACATCATCAACATAGACAATGATCACTACAAGGGCGCCACTCTTTCCTCTATGGGTAAAGAGTCCTGAGTCAGATAATAGCCTTTTGCAGCCCATCGCAGCCATGGACTTATCCAGCGCTTTCCACCATGCTAGAGCAGCTTGTTTAAGTCCATAAATGGCGCGTTTTAGTCGCAGTACTTTGTTTTCATGCCCTTTGGCTTTGAAGCCCTCAGGTTGTTCCATGTATAGCTCTTCATCGAGCTCTCCATATAGGAAGGCAGTTTTAACATCTAGTCCAGTGATGTGCCAATCCTCTAGCGCTGCAAGCGCGAGCATCATCCGGACAGTCTCGAAGCGCACTACTGGTGAGAATATTTCATCATAGTCAACGCCTTCAACCTGAGAAAAGCCTTTGGCAACAAGCCGGGCTTTCTTGCGACCGTCAGTCTTTTGATCAAAGACCCATCTATTTTTTATTATTTTCCTCCCTTTAGGGGGTTCCACAAGCTCAAAGACATTACGTCTGCGAAGTGCCTCTAGTTCCTCGCGACAAGCAGTCTTCCATTCCTTTTGTTGTGCTGCAGGCATGCGTATTATATCTTTATAGGTCCACTCCCGTATATTAGAAGTGTCCAGTGGTTCCAGATCATTAGATGGAACTGCCTTGGCAAGCAGATGATCTAGGAATTTTACTCCCCCTTCCTGAGCAAGGCGTGACAATAAATCATCTACTTCATCCTCTGAGGGTTCTGGCGGAGCTTCACTCTCAGCAGGTGGAGGGTCAGGGTTTGTCTCAGGAAATCCTCCTGGAATCTGCCTTTGCCCTGGTGTACTATCAGCTCTGGAGCGACCAGGCTGTCTTCCAACCATTTCTTTCCACTTGCTACTCCGTTCAACGTCTTTAGTTATGTTTGTGGGGTGCCTGTCTTCCCCATAGACGTTGCCAGGACGAGTAGGTACTTTCCTCAAGCGCGCAGACCGTCGTGGTAGTGCTGGTTCTGGCGCAGGAGGCGGAGGCTGTTGCGCTTCTGGTTCCTCTGGTTCCACAGATCCGCCGTCGCGGTCTGGCGCATCCTCCCTATTTTGCCTCTGTTTAGGGGGACGATGAGTAGGCATATCATCGTCAAAACCACTTGGAATGGGCTGTGTCGGTGATGGTTCATCCTCCATAGGAGGTTGATTCTCTACTGGCTCATTTATGCGGGTTGTACCCCGCACCCTTTGTGTTTCGCACTTAGGGTATACGGTCTCATCAAATAATGCAGTAGTGCTGGTGAACACTGTGTTGTTTTTGATCCGCATGAATCTATATGCTTTTATGCCCTCAGTATGACCAATATAGATCATTTGTTCGCTTTTGGGGTCAAGTTTGTTCGATCTGCGATCTTCTGGTATGTGCACATATGCGCCACATCCAAACACTCGTAAGTGTGAAAGACTAGGTGCTTCACCATGCAAGCTCATATAGGGTGTCTGCCAATTAAGGCGACTTATTGGAGTCCTATTATAGCAATGTACTGCATGTAGGACCGCAAATTCCCACCAGGATTGAGGGAGACAGGCTTCAAGGCGCATAGCCTGAGCCTTATCCATACAAGTACGCATAAAGCGTTCAGCACGACCATTTTGTTGGGGAGTATGCGGTGCACTTTGTAGGATAGTAATGCCCATATCTTTCAGTACCTTAGTAAACTCATCAGACTTGTATTCTCCTCCAGCGTCAGACATCCACTGTTTAATAGTAGCGTTATGCTGATTTTTGACCATGGCAATAAACTGCCTTAACGCATTGATGGCCTGTGCTTTGGTGCGTAATAGCACGACCCACGCATAGGAGGAAAAGTCGTCAAAGAAACTAATGAAGTATTTGTATTTGTGGTACGAGTCAACTGGGAAGCTCTTAAGATCGGAATGAATCTTTTCAAAAGGCTTCTTAGCACGCGTCTCAGAGGGTTTATGCGTTGAAGCAGGCATTTTCCCTTGAGCGCAACCAGGACATATGGGTGTCTCAGAAGGATATTTAAGGTCCTTGGGGAATCCCTTAGTGTGATCCTTGGCACGACGTAGTACTTCCTTCGAAGGGTGTCCTAGACGTCTATGCCAAATGTCGTAGTCAGCAGTATAGATTGTACTATGGGCTTCATGTACATTTTTTACTTGCGTGACTTCGGCATCAAGCCAGTAAAGTGTCTGACCATCTGCTAGGGGTTTTGTTTGTAATATGGGCGTCGTACTGCCCTTATAGAATAGAGATATATGCTGCGAATCCCCATGAACGCGCAATCCCTGTTGAAGAAACTCCCCCATTGACAATAGCTTAGTTGTCATCTGTGGTATATGAAAGACAGGATATATGCGTGTAATACGCTCTGTTTTAATGCCATTGTGTTCCACAGAATGCTTCAGTAAGACTGAGCCTTTGCCTTGTATATAAAGAGCATGGGCTGCCGTCTTTACCATAGGCTTTTGTGAAAGGGGGGTATAACTTATAAAGTCCAGTTTATTGTTTGTAAAGTGTGCCGACGCACCAGAGTCAAGTAACCAAGTAGGTTCTCGCTCTGTTAGACTCTTCTTTCCCTTACATTTCGAGCATAAAGCGAAATCAAGACCATGAGCGCATAGATTAGCGCTATTTACATCTTTATTTACAAGTGCACTGTAACTACTATTTTTAGAAGCGCCAGTCGGCGCCGTCTCCAGTAGCACTGTAGGGTGGTCAGATTCGCTTATTTGGGGAGGGAAAGTTACTAACCCATCCTCATAGGGAGTAAAGTCATCTTGTCCGACTGTATCAGCGAAGTCGTTGTAGACGTTGTCATCATCGTCCGCTTCGCTTCCCCAATCCAGAGAAATATCCGGAGAGGGGGCACGTACTGGCGCCTTCTTATGGAAGCCTTCCCACATTTTGGTTATTTCAACCGCAGTAGGACTATCTGGGCATTCCTCGATAGGTTCAACGGTGCGAATGGGCTCCTTGCCCTTGTCTTTACGCGCCTCTTGTTCAGCAGGCGAGACTAAAGGGGTCAAGGTTAGTTTAGGAGTGTCTGAGGGCGAATTAATGGGCGCACTGCAGCCTGTAGGGAGGTCCTCATCCTCATCTGACATTTCCCAATCCTCTGCGAAGGTATTCGGGTTCTTGGTCCACGGGGAGTCCGCGACCATTTTTCCGAGACGTTGCTCAAGCGTCTTTACTGTCTGTACAGTTCCAGGGGTTTCTAAGGCCTGGGTGACGTCCAGAGCCTTATTGAAGGTCTTATAGTGTCCTGGAACACGCTTCTTCGCAGGAGGGGCGGAGGAAATGCGCTGCTCGAGCCCAGAAGGCGAGATATGCGCAATAGTCGTAGAGGTGGGCGCTGGGAGCGCCGCAACGTCGGCAATGTGCGTATGCCCTTGCGTATGTTGCTTCTTGAACTTCTTGCCGGCGCGTTTACTACGCTGGCGATGGTTCCCTCCCTGTTGCTGCTGCTGCTGCTGCTGGCCGCGCTGCTTGTTCTGCTGGCCTGAAGAGCCTTGCTGCTGCTGCTGGAAGTCGGGGTCGTTACGCTTGCGCTTGACCGCCGACAACTTGTTGGCCGATTCCTTGTTAGAGGACTGGCCTTTTGTACGCTCGATTTCCCACTGATTGACCGCCGCAGTACGGATGTCGGTCAAAGTAAGCTTCTTTGCCGTAGTGCCTGACATAAGGATAGGGACAAGGGATGATTCCCACTTGGCTGGTAGTTTCGAGAGAAGCATCATGGCCTGAAGGCCATCGGGTACTTTCGCAGAATTAGCGGCAAGGTGGTCATAGATAGTGGCCAGTTCATCAATCTGGGGGCCAGGGTGCTTAGCATAGTCCAGACGGAACGTCATGGCACGCTTAAAGTCCTGGTAGACGTTAGCGGCACTAATGCCCCCATACTGGGACTTGAGATGTCCCCAAACATCACCAGCAGTCGCAAATTTTTCAACCTGGCGTTGAATAGCCGGTGAAAGGCGCAGCACGATCGAGCCTAGGGCACGGTCGTCATCAGTAGCCCACGCATTGTACGCTTCAACCTCCGTAGGGGTAGGAGCGTCTTTGTCCTTGAAAGCAGGAAGGATCCGTCTTCCGCTTATAATATCCCATAGCGCAGAAGACTTTAAGAAAGCCTCCATTTGCTTAGCCCAAATTTGGTAGTTGTTACCGTCAAGAACGGGGACAAGAGTGGTGAGAGTCGACATTTATAAAAGGTTTCTGAATAGAGAGTAGTCAGCACCGTATGCGACTAATAACAGAAAAATAAACCGGCATAGTCTCCCCTTATAAGGAGACTAATGTCTGCCATTAAAGGCGACATACTGTCATAGTCTCCCCATAGTGGAGGAGACTAGTGTCAGCCAATGAAGGCGACAACCCCACTGCAGGTACTAAAGGTAACCCGCCGTCGTTGCAGCCAATGAAGGCGCAAAGCGACTTATGGCAGGGCCCATAACCTGTTGCGCAGCAATGCACGCAGTGTACAGGTAGACCCTTACCTGAATAGAGAGCTTAGACGAGGCTTAGAGTGAAGCAGAGGAAGCTCAGAGTGGGGTGGAGAGAGATGTGTATAGGTACTCGCTCCTATAGTAGGATTTATGTACTCTATGGTCCACCCATGTCCGTTTGGGGAAAAGTGATGAGTAAAGGCGTCCACAATATCGCGTTTTCAGTGTCGCCTAATGTCTAATCACCGGTGGACTCGGAATAATCCCTTAAGGGGATTCTGTACGTATACCGTATGACTAAATACTCCGAATTACGTGTATAGCATAACTAATCGTACTGTCATTCCTACGTAATGAGCCTTATAGTAAGTATTACGGCTCAACACTCTTTTCTTGGGATACCGTGGCGGAAAGCGCTTTCCGCACCCTGATCAAAGCCTTCACTCAGGCCCCTGTTTTAGCCCTTCCTGACCATTCCAAACCATTCCAACTCATCACTGACACCAGTGACTTTGCAACTGGGGCTATTCTAGAACAACCCAATGCCTTGGACCGTTGGCACCCCGTTGCTTTTCTGTCAAAATCTCTCCTTCCCACGGAGCGCAACTACAAGATTTGTGACAAGGAACTCCTTGCAATCATCCATGCTTTCCATGCATTCCGACACTACCTCAAAGGACGAAGTGATACCACAGAAGTATGGACCGACCACAACAACCTGGCTGTCACGAACCTAGAAACTTGGGTCGTGACTCGGGCGTCTAAGACCGGTCTGCACCGGCCCGGTCTTATCTAATCACCTTCCTAAAGGGGAAATCCGAAATCGGAGTTTGAACTTCGTACTCCGACGATCACGTGATCAGTCACATGATCTCCCATCGTTTATCAAGTCACCTGACGACTGAGAGTCGTACCATTCCTTGGATTTATCTGATTGGACTGCGGAGCAGTCAAATCATTATGACCAACTCGACCACGGCGCAGTCGTACCACTCCTACGATTATTCTGATTGGACTGCGGAGCAGTCACATCATATGGCGTCATCGACTGCGGAGCAGTCGTACGATACTATCCTACTTTTCCCATTGGACACTATATTTAGATGTTACTGGAATGTTCCATTCCGCAGTATTCCGCAGTACCCATGGGCAGACCTTAAGCCTGCCCTAAACTTACGCACAGACCATCCCTCTGGGTATATAAGCCAGCGCAATAGAACGGACAGTCCCTCAGACTGTCCACTTGTGACATTCCCCACTTGCCTTGACTCCTGCCCCTGTGCCCCTTCAGCTGTGAAGACACAATCTTCCACTAAGCGCCACTCCATTGTCTAAGTCAAGCCAAGTCGTCCCAATCACAATTGCCCTTGTGCCCCGCCCCGCGCCCTCCACCACCCCCGGTCTTTCGCATCCGTCGTGCCTTTACTGTCGAGCGACAGTGAGTCACCACACTTGGACAGTCTAACCTAATTAGACCTGACCCCGGGTGTTCCCAGTGTCTGACTACGACTACGACTTCTCGCAGTTTGGTCAGTGGGATGGAGATTCTGGGTCGTATTTCAAGGAAAACGACCACCAATATCCTCGCCCCCCTCGTCGTCACTCTTCCCTTCGTTCCACCGCTACTCCCCGCCCTCCGTCGCCTCCCGTCGTCGACACCACCCCTCCCCTTCGTCTCCCATCGCCCCTCACTCCCCTCGCATCCCCCTCCGCCTTTGTTCAAGAATTTGAACAAGGCTCGTCCACCTCAGGCACACAATACGAGTACGTCCTCACCGACATCTTCGGTGAACCCCTCTCTGGGCTCCCATCGCCCATCACTCGCCCCTCCTCCGCTCGTATTGACACCCCTCGCCCCGTCGCCCCCCGCCCTGCAACTCCTCTTGAGTACGAGGAGTTCGATATCCGGACACAAGTAGTGGTCCGTTCCATTCCCCTTCGCACCCAGACACCAGAGTTGGTGTACCCTGACCCCCCTTCCGAGCCCTCGCCGTCATCGCGCCCTGAAAGCGCCCCTCCTCGTGTTCCATCCCCTCCCCCTCGCGTCCCGACCCCTGACTCCCCCATCAACTACGAGCGTGTAGCCGAGCAGTCCCCCCTCGTCCCCCACGCCAACCAGGAGAACATTGCTCCTGCCGTTCCCCTCTTCCGCCCCCCCTCGTGCATTAACAGCCAGGAGGACCACCCTCACCAATACATCGCCGTCTACACCCCTGAAGGCGAGTCTTGGCGCCCCGCTTCGGAAGGTCTTCGTGAGCACTTCCGTCGTATTCCCCTCGCATCCGCTCTTGTCAGAGCTCCCCACACCTTCCCGTCCGTCTCCCCGTTCCGTATCCCGCCCCCACACATCTACACCCTTCTCCCACGTCTCATCGACCCCACCGCACACCCCGACTTCCCCGCCCTCTACGTCTGTTCGAAGGCGATCTTCAACCTCCCCTCCGTCGACCTCCCTCTTGGAAGCGTGAGGTACGACTTCCGTGAAGGACTCCGGGCGGCGTTTGAGCCCCTCTCCAATATAATCAGAGCTGGTTATATCGACTCCCTGGTAACATTGGAGATTCAGGACTTTTTGGACGGACGTGTGGTTACTACTTACGGACATCTTCGTTTTGCTTTTAACGGACAGGTGTTTGCCCACTATCAGGGCTATTTCTTTGAAGATATTGTTCGATCCAACCCCCTTCTCTTGTCTCATTGTCTTACTCCACGACTCCCGGCCGATCCTTTTTCCTTTGTACCAGCTATTCCCGACTCTCAACCACTATAAAGTATTAGTGGTATAGATTTGTTGCCTTGACCCTTGAATCGAGTGGTTCAACTCAACGCAGCAGTAAGTTTCCCTCTTCTCCTATTAGGGATAAAGCAACCAAGAATCGAGTGATTCTAGTGCCTCCACCTACCTCCCTCTCCCCTCCACTAACCAGCGAACAACATATCCAAAGGGCCCGTACCCTATTTAACACCCATCGAGATCGACAAATCTGTCGATACTACCCTTCGTCTTCTTATTACAACCTCTCAGAAAGCTCCCGCATTGACTGTTGGACGGACCCTCCTTTGATACTCAAAGGACTTGTCAACATCTTTGAATTCAGAGAACTCCTAGGAAAAGAAGCCTACGACGACCTTCTTGAAGACCTTCCAAACGTTGTCGACGGGTGTAACGACCAACTCCTGTTTTGGCACCTATCAGATATCATAACCGATCAATTACTCCTCTGGACAAAGAGCGACTACCTTTGGTTCAACTACATTTCCCCCTCGACGCGACTACATCATCCGACAACTCCAGTGGGGAAACCCTTTCCGATACATTGATCGATTCCGTCTTTCCTACGAAGAAATCCAAATATCCTTCTGCGAAGTACGAGTAGTGGACAGAGACGGCCCTCCTCGCCTAGTCATCACTGAAGGAACCGAGCTCACGTATTCCTGGAGTAGAGCTACTTGGGAAACCACCCTGACAAACCCGGACCAAAGCCTGGTCAACCCCCGCGTCTTCCAAGACCCTCCCACGGACCCCAACGACCCCGAGCTTGTAGAGCTCCTAGTAGGACGTGTTCAAGATCCCCTTAGCCTACTAACGCGATTATCCCTCCCTGCGAGCAGCCCGGCAACAGACGAAACCAGCAACACGCAATCAACCAGCGACGATTGGGGAAGTACCACCAATCACGGTCCTTGCTGGTGCACTCAAGAAGTGTGCATCTGTGGCTACAGACCAGAGACTCCCCCTACTCCAGAAGGCGTAGTACTTTGGGCCCCTAGTGTTAACTACCTACCCTTCAGTGATAGGAGTAGAACGCTTTAATTTGTAGAGCTACAAATTAAAATTCCGAGCATTTTTACGAGTGTAAAAATTGACACCCTGGAACCCATAACGAATTGGGCTATCAACCTGGCTTCATCCCATTTACGACCACCCCATCGCCGCTTCCAAGCAAGAGATTCCCGCATCTCCTCCCACGAGAACTCCCCAGTAATCCCGAGAAGACCTACAGGACCCCAACAAACTATTCGAACAACTCCTCATCCAACCATCCAAAGTGGACCAAGTGAACCAGTCTACCCAAGCATCTACCCAAACAGACCAAGCAACCCAACACTCCCAAGTAACCCAGTTGCAAGACAACATTCGACAAGTAGCGACGAGGCTCAATTCCTAGAAACCCAACCCTGAGAACTTCACTGTCACCTCCCTGAGGCCATCTTCGTTTCAGAGCAGCTACCCACAAGAACCCCCCGAGAACTTGACGTTTTCAAGAATCATTGTCGCCTTCAATACGACGATTACCCGCAACAAACCCTCATCCTCGCATCACCCCTCACTCGAGCACAAGACATCACCTCAAGCCCGTTAAACTTCCAAAACTTCTTGTGGCGAAGTAAAACTACCCTGACCCACTTTGGTATTTACGAAGAATACCAGTGGATTCGTCGTCAACAAAGGCGAAACCAACCGGATCGAGCAATCCTCCGCCCCGCATATCAAGTTTTTTACCCTTGGAACGAGACAAGTTGGAACGTCTCGCTAATACATCAACATCCCCAGTGAATGAGCGAAAAAAGAGACCTCACCACCGACGAACAAGACCTTATCCCTGTATATTTCCTGGACCCCTACTTTTCCATCACTGACAACCTCATCTACGCCACTTTCAACAATCAACCCATCACCAGCCCAAACGGTCACTATCCGTGGACACACGTCATCACCCAGAAACATCTTACAATCCAAGACTTGGAGCAGGTCTTCCCCCACGTTCGAAAAATTCGAAAACTAGATTGGACCATCCTCTGTGGATCCTTCAAGAAAAAGAGAGTATCCTGGTCCTTTGCCCACTCCCGTTGGATATACGGCAATAACCGCGCAGTTCAATTTTCCGACTCTGAAGAACAATCAGATAGTGAAAAATCGCTCACTCCCTTGAGTCCTTCCAACGCCCCCGATTCCGATAGTGAACAAGAAGAAGTTTCACGAATCCTCGACGACACTACTAAACGACTCACTGGTCTCGTATCTCGAGTAGCTTCACAACCCTCTTCCCCTCACATATCCCCTGGTCCACTCCCAAGTACACCCGGCCCCAGTCGACTTCATCTGATTTCCACCACCTCCATAAATTCCCCCCCTAGACTACCATCCCCACCTCTAACCCATCAAGCAACAGCACCCCCACAATCCCGATCGCTTTCACCCCAAGCACCTCGTCTTCCCAAATTCCCTTCATACCCCCCTCCAGGACCCTTAGCAATAAACCCCATGGCGGCAATCCCTGCAAAAATCCTTGGTGCAGCACCAGAACCCTTTGATGGAAAACCCAGCAAAGCAGAAGCTTTCTGGAATAACTTGGAAAACTACTTTCACCTCAATGGACCTGTCTTTGACACCGACGAAAAGAAAGTCTCAGCAGCCCTGACATACTTTAAAGCGGGCACCTTGGCAGGTGAGTGGGCCCAGGATAGACAACACAAGGCTTTGAACCCAGCTGCAGGAGCAGCTATCTCCTTTGGAACATGGGCTACATTCAAATCAGATTTTGACAAACACTTCATCCCAGCACATACCGCGTTGGAAGCCACCAACCTGATGTATACCATGAAAATGGGAAATCGCCTGTTCAATGAATGGTACCAAGAATGGTCCACCCATGCCACCAGAAGCGGTGCAAATGAACAAACCCAGATGCATGCCTTTAGAAAGGCTATCCCGACGGCCCTCCATATGAAACTCATGGGTATCTCCCCAATCCCAACAACACTGGAAACCTTGGTCGACAAAGCCAGGGAATTCGACCGCGTATATAAACTATACGCTGACTCCTCCCCACGAAACCCATCTTCGCGTAGCAATACTGGAAAACCTGCTTTTGGACGAGCTATCCTAACGGAAGAAGGCAGCTTAAATATTGATGCTACCTCCTCTGGTGCCAAAAAACTTCAAGGG
This sequence comes from Lactarius akahatsu, assembly GCA_021524915.1. NCBI lineage: Eukaryota > Fungi > Basidiomycota > Agaricomycetes > Russulales > Russulaceae > Lactarius > Lactarius akahatsu. Next base: position 123,572 of record JAKELL010000081.1, on the reverse strand, counting down.
AAACTTACCAAGGAAGAACGAAACCGACGCTTCCAAAACAAGCTTTGTCTGTATTGTGGCCAACCAGGCCACGTCCTCTGTGAATGCCGTTCCAAAACCCAAGCCATGAGGGCCAAAGGCAGCCGTTCCAATCCCAACAATGCCAGAGCACGAGGCACCTTCATCGATGAAGATCACGATCAAGAGGAAACCCCTGTGGATCACCCAGCTCAAATTGGAGCTATGTATCGAGAAATACTCCCAGACACGCACCCACGCTCTGCACCTATAAACGAGGATTTTTAGTCCCTTCCTTCGAAGCACTGTCGATAGGAAGTTTGACAGCCAGTAACGCCGTTAACGTTTTTTCCCTACTAGACACGCTCGGTAACAAGCCTGTGCCAGCCCATACGATACGAAATAGGAGAGCCCCCTCTATCGTACTGCGCGTGTCACTAGTTGGAAAACAATCTGGCAAAGAAATCAGTGCCCGTGCCCTGTTGGACAGTGGCGCGGAGGGCATCATCATAGATGATGGGTTTGCACGTGCAAACAACTTAACCCTTTGAACCCTGATTAAACCATTACCGGTTAGAAATGTGGATGGCTCACCCAACAAAATGGGCTCCGTCAAGCATACCACAATCCAGAAGCTACGAATCCGAACGGCGAACGACGCTTACCACGATGAATTGGTTGAACTCTACGTCACCACTCTAGGGGAGCACGACATAATCCTAGGAACGGATTGGCTCCAAACACATAATCCCGAAATCGACTGGTCAAGACCCCAGCTCGCCTTCACGCGGTGCCCAAGCCACTGCACCTTGTCTACAAAGGCCGTAGTCATTTCCTCCCAGACACCCCAAACCCGAGACACAACAATCAACATTCTAGAGTTGGAACCTGAACCCGAACAAACGAACGACGCTTTAATCCCGACTGCTGATGCAACGGAACCTGTAGAATGCACGTTCTCTCAAGAGGCTATTGAGCCATTCCTGTGGAGCCACAGTTTTCCCAAGTACGACCACTTGGCCATTCGAGCAAAATTCACCACGAGTACCAAATTAGCGGCAAAGACTGCCCCTAAACCTTCCACGGACCACATTCCGAGTCACTTCCAGCGATACACCTGAGTCTTCAGCGAGGAAGCGTCCCACCGCTTGCCTGCGCACCAACCCTGGGATCATGCGATTGATCTGAAACCTGGAGCGAGTTTAAAGAACTGTTCCATCTACCGCCTGACACCTAAAGAGGCTGATGCACTCAAGGAGTACATCTCTGAACATCTGCGGAAAGGTTACATCCGCCCTTCCAAGTCCCCCATGGCCTGTCCCTTCTTTTTCGTCGACAAGAAGGATGGAAAGCTCCGTCCGGTTCAAGATTACCGGGCTCTAAACGACATCACCATTAAAAACGCGGCGCCCCTCCCCCTCATTCCCGAGTTAATCGACAAACTTCACGGCGCGCGTTATTTCACCAAGTTGGACATCCGGTGGGGTTACAATAACATCCGGATTCGCGAGGGTGATGAGTACAAGGCCGCTTTCAAAACCTCCCACGGCCTTTTCGAACCGACCGTAATGCCCTTCGGTCTCTGCAACGCACCAGCAACGTTCCAAACGTTCATGAACCAGCTCTTCGGACCCCTGATCGATGGTGGACATGTTGTAGTCTACCTCGATGACATCCTCATCTTCACGGAAGATCTCGACTCCCTGACTGTGTTGACCCATGATGTGCTCCAGCGTTTGGAACAGCACGACCTCTACCTGAAACCTGAGAAATGCGTATTTGCTCAGACCTCTGTCGAATACCTTGGAATCGTGATTTCCAACGGCCAAGTTTCCATGGACCCAGCCAAGGTGGCTGGTATTACTGATTGGCCTGTCCCGCGTACAGTCAAACAAGTCCAAGCGTTTTTAGGTTTCTGTAACTTCTACCGACGGTTCATCAAAGATTATTCCACCGTCGCCCGCCCACTCTTCGACCTGACCAAGAAAGCTGTGCTCTTTTCTTGGGATACCGCGGCGGAAACGGCTTTCCGCACCCTGATCAATGCTTTCACACAGGCCCCTGTTTTATCCCTTCCTGATCATTCCAAGCCATTCCGACTCATCACCGACGCCAGTGACTTTGCAACAGGGGCTATTCTGGAACAACCCGATGCCTTAGACCATTGGCATCCCGTTGCCTTTTTGTCGAAATCTCTCCTTCCTGCGGAGCGCAACTATGAGATTTGCGACAAAGAACTCCTCACAATCATCCATGCTTTCCATGCATTCCGACACTACCTCGAAGGACGAAGCGATACCACGGAAGTGTGGACCGACCACAACAATCTGGCTTACTTTATGAAGAAGCAAAAACTCTCCCGTCAACAGGCCCGTTGGGCGCTGTTTCTGTCTCAGTTCCAGTTCATCATCATCCACAAACCGGGCAGTCAAAACAAATCCGATGCACTGTCCAGGCGTCCAGATCATAAAAAGGGGATAGCGGATGAAGATGAAAAACGGGTACTCCTGGATACCAAATATTTCCAAGTCAATGCCGTGCAAAGAACAACTATCACAGCCTTAGGAAACACCACCCTACGGCAACGCATCCGAAGTACACAAACATACGATACAGAAGTTAGCATGGCATTGGAAACCCTCTTGAAAAATGGCCCCCGTTCACTCACCAAAGGACTAGAAGAGTGGAATCTAGAAGATGGAATCATCCTATTCCGCGGACAAGTCTATGTGCCCAAAAACGACGACCTAAGAAGAGATATCGTTAAACAATACCATGACCATATTGCTGTAGGACACCCAGGAAGATGGAAGACCTACAAGCTGATATCCCGAGATTTCTGGTGGCCAGGAATGTCCAGCTTCGTTAAAAGCTATGTAGATGGATGTGCTATCTGTCAATCAACAAAAATCAAGCCCAGAACCCAAGTACCCCTGCAACCCAATTCAATTCCTACAGAAGTATGGGGAATTATCACTATGGACTTCATTACCGACCTCCCCGTATCTCTTGGCTACGACACATTATTCGTAGTTGTAGACCGCCTCAGCAAAGCAACAATCATTGCCCCTTGTAACAAAACCATCACGGCTGATGAAACTGCCAAATTATACCTGGAACAAGTCTGGCGAAGAACTGGACTCCCCCAACAAGTAATTTCGGATAGAGGACCCCAATTTGCATCTAAAGTAATGCAAGAAGTTTGGAGCAAACTGGGAGTCAAATCCACCATGTCAACTGCGTTCCACCCACAGACAGATGGAGAAACTGAGCGAGTCAATCAAGAGCTCGAACAATACCTTCGCATTTTCTGCAACTTCCAAGCAGATAACTGGGCAGATTTGATTCCATTCATGGAATTTGCACACAATGTCCGACAACACAGTGCTACCAAGAAATCACCTTTCGAAGTGTGGTACGGGTTCAAACCCGAATTCATTCCCCCCATCCACTTCACTACCAACATCCCTACAGCCGAAGACCGGCTAAAAACCCTGAACCAAATCCGATCTGAGGTCACCGCAGCACTAAAAGTGGCAGCAGAGATCATGAGAAATTCCAAATCACAAGTTCCAACACGGGAATTCAAGCCCGGAGATTTAGTCTGGTTGGAAGGAACCAATATCCACACCACACACCCCAAACCCAAACTTGCCCCAAGACGCCATGGCCCATTTAAAGTCTTATCCACCTGGGGAGTTAATTGTAAACTCCAACTCCCAAAAACATGGCGTATTCATCCAGTCTTCCACAACCCCTTGATCTCTCCATATCAGGAGAATAATATCCATGGACCCAACTTCACCCGACCCCCCCCCGAGATCGTCCAAGGAGAGGATGAACACTACGAAGTTGAAGCAGTCCTACAATCCAAAGTGTCACCCAACAAGAAAGGGATACTTTACCTTATCAAGTGGAAAGGATATCCTGATTCTGAGAATTCCTGGCTCCCCTCATCCCGCATGACGCACTCCCAAGAACTGGTCCAGAAGTTCCACAAGGACCACCCCCGTGCCCCTCATCCAAAGCCAACCAGTGCTGTCGGTGCAGCACGGCGTTAAAAAGGGGATACTGTCACGAACCTAGAAACTTGGGTCGTGACTTGGGCGTCTAAGACCGGTCTGCACCGGCCCGGTCTTATCTAATCACCTTCCTAAAGGGGAAATCCGAAATCGGAGTTTGAACTTCGTACTCCGACGATCACGTGATGAGTCACGTGATCTCCCATCGTTTATCAAGTCACCTGACGACTGAGAGTCGTACCATTCCTTGGATTTATCTGATTGGACTGCGGAGCAGTCAAATCATTATGACCAACTCGACCACGGCGCAGTCGTACCACTCCTACGATTATTCTGATTGGACTGCGGAGCAGTCACGTCATATGGCGTCATCGACTGCGGAGCAGTCGTACGATACTATCCTACTTTTCCCATTGGACACTATATTTAGATGTTACTGGAATGTTCCATTCTGCAGTATTCCGCAGTACCCATGGGCAGACCTTAAGCCTGCCCTAAACTTACGCACAGACCATCCCTCTGGGTATATAAGCCAGCGCAATAGAACGGACAGTCCCTCAGACTGTCCACTTGTGACATTCCCCACTTGCCTTGACTCCTGCCCCTGTGCCCCTTCAGCTGCGAAGACACAATCTTCCACTAAGCGCCACTCCATTGTCTAAGTCAAGCCAAGTCGTCCCAATCACAATTGCCCTTGTGCCCCGCCCCGCGCCCTCCACCACCCCCGGTCTTTCACATCTGTCGTGCCTTTACTGTCGAGCGACAGTGAGTCACCACACTGGCTTACTTTATGAAGAAGCAAAAGCTTTCCCGTTGACAGGCCCGTTGGGCGCTGTTTCTATCCCAATTCCAGTTCATCATCATCCACAAACCAGGCAGTCAGAACAAGTCTGATGCACTGTCCAGGCATCCAGATCATAAAAAGGGGATAGCGGATGAAGATGAAAAACGAGTGCTCCTGGATACGAAATATTTTCGAGTCAACGCTATGCAAAGAGCAGCAATTATAATGTTAGGAGACACCTCCCTACGACAACGCATCCAAGACATGCAGACATACGACAAAGAAGTCAGTATGGCATTGGAAACCCTCTTGAAGAGCGGCCCCTGTTCACTCACCAAAGGCTTGGAAGAGTGGAACTTAGAAGATGGAGTCATCTTATTCCGAGGACAAGTCTATGTTCCCAAGAATGATAATCTACGAAGAGATATTGTTAAACAATATCATGACCACATTGCCGTAGGACATCCAGGAAGATGGAAAACCTACGAACTGATATCTCGAGACTTCTGGTGGCCTGGAATGTCCAATTTCATCAAGAACTATGTAGATGGATGCGCTACCTGTCAATCAACAAAAATCAAGCCCAGAACCCAAGTACCCTTGCAGCCCAATTCAATTCCTACCGAAATATGGGGAATTATCACTATGGACTTCATTACCGACCTCCCCATATCTCTTGGCTACGACACATTATTCGTGGTCATAGATCGCCTCAGTAAAGCAACAATCATTGCCCCCTGTAACAAAACTATCACGGCTGATGAAACTGCCAAATTATACTTAGTGTTGCGCAGCAATGCACGCAGTGTACAGGTAGACCCTTACCTGAATAGAGAGCTTAGACGAGGCTTAGAGTGAAGCAGAGGAAGCTCAGAGTGGGGTGGAGAGAGATGTGTATAGGTACTCGCTCCTATAGTAGGATTTATATACTCTATGGTCCACCCATGTCCGTTTGGGGAAAAGTGATGAGTAGAGGCGTCCACAATATCGCGTTTTCAGTGTCGCCTAATGTCTAATCACCGGTGGACTCGGAATAATCCCTTAAGGGGATTCTGTACGTATACCGTATGACTAAATACTCCGAATTACGTGTATAGCATAACTAATCGTACTGTCATTCCTACGTAATGAGCCTTATAGTAAGTATTACGGCTCAACACTTAGAACAAGTCTGGCGAAGAACTGGACTCCCCCAACAAGTAATTTCAGACAGAGGACCCCAGTTCGCATCCAAAGTAATGCAAGAAGTTTGGAGCAAGTTGGGAATCAAATCCACCATGTCAACCGCGTTCCATCCACAAACAGATGGAGAAACCGAGCGAGTCAACCAAGAGCTCGAGCAATACCTTCACGTCTTTTGCAACTTCCAAGCAGATAACTGGGCAGATCTGATCCCATTCATGGAATTCACGCACAATGTCCGACAACATAGTGCTACCAAGAAATCACCTTTCAAAGTGTGGTATGGATTCAAACCCAAATTCATCCCTCCCATCCACTTCACAACCAACATCCCCACAGCCAAAGACCGGCTGAAAGCTCTGAACCAAATCCGATCCGAGGTCACCGCAGCACTAAAAGTGGCAGCAGAAATCATGAGAAATTCCAAATCACAAGTTCCATCATGAGAATTCAAACCTGGAGATTTAGTCTGGTTGGAAGGAACCAATATCCACACCACACACCCCAAACCCAAACTTGCCCCAAGACGCCATGGCCCATTCAAAGTCTTATCCACCTGGGGAGTTAATTGTAAACTCCAACTCCCAAAGACATGGCGTATTCATCCAGTCTTCCACAATTCCTTGATCTCTCTGTATCTTGAAAACGATACCCATGGACCCAACTTCACCTGACCCCCCCCTGAGATCGTCCAAGGGGAGGACGAACACTACAAAGTCGAAATGATCCTACAATCCAAAGTGTCACCTAACAAAAGAGGGATACTTTACCTAATCAAGTGGAAGGGATACCCTGATTCCGAAAATTCCTGGCTCCCCTCATCCCGCATGACGCACTCCCAAGAACTGGTCCAAAAGTTCCACAAAGACCACCCCCACACCCCTCATTTAAAGTCAACCAGTGCTGTCAGTGCAGCATGGCGTTAAAGAGGGGATACTGTCACGAACCTAGAAACTTGGGTTGTGACTCAGGCGTCTAAGACTGGTCCACACCGGCCCAGTCTTACTTAATCACCTTCCTAAAGGGGAAATCCGAAATCGGAGTTTGAACTTCGTACTCCGACGATCACGTGATGAGTCACGTGATCTCCCATCATTTATCAAGTCACCTGGCGACTGAGAGTTGTACCATTCCTTGGATTTATCCGATTGGACTGCGGAGCAGTCAAATCATCATGACTAACTCGACTGTGGCGCAGTCATACCACTCCTACGATTATTCTGATTGGACTGTGGAGCAGTCACGTCATATGGCGTCATCAACTGTGGAGCAGTCGTACAATACCAACCTGGTTTTCTCATTGGACACAATATTTAGATGTTACTGAAATGTTCCATTCCGCAGTATTCCGCAGCACCCGTGGGCAGACCTTAAGCCTGCCCTAAACTTACGCACAGACCATCCCTCTGGGTATATAAGCTAGCGCAATAGAACGGACAGTCCCTCAGACTGTCCACTTGTGACATCCTCCACTTGACTCTTCCCCTGCTCCTGTGCCCCTTCAGCTGCGAAGACACGATCTTCCACTAAGCGCCACTTCATCAACCAAGTTGAGCCAAGTCGCCTCCATCACAGTCGCCCCTGTGCCCCGCCCTGCACTCTCCACCACCCCCGGTCTTTAGCATCCCGTCGTGCCTCTCTGTCGAGTGACAGTGAGTCATCACACTTCCTATCAATGGCATGATCCCTGGATCGTGACATACGCCCCTTTCTTGGCTGATTCGTCCTCAAATCATTTTGTTTCAGTCTTCCCTATGAGCATCGGGGTAATCATAGTCATACTCATAATTCCTAGGGTCTGGTGCAAAGGTGAAGTGTAAATTTCTTGTAGCCTGTTTGAGAGCGTGGACCAGGTTTGGGTGTTGTAGGTGGGATGGTAGTTCCATTATTACTTGAGATTGCCAGGCCATTATGCGCTGCCTGAACGTGCTTCTCTCATCTTCAGATGTTTGCAAAGAGTCATTGACTGGGATGGGGCATTCTTGAGAGTTTTGTTGACCTCGAATCCATGACCTATGACGTAGGGTGCGTGGAGTGACAAGGTCGAGGTCTGGGTTGGTTGGCATCATTGGTCGTGTGGGGTCAGCGGTGCATGCGTAGTCGATCTCTGAGGTCTGGGGCAGTGTCACGGAGTATGTACCATGGCGTGGTGTGTTTCTTCTCCTGCATCAGTTGGTCGTGGGCTGTTTTGCCATTGAGTGTTTTGTGGGGTGGGATGCAACACACGCCGTGTTTCGCATGTTACTGGGGCAACTTGTGTGACTTGGTCCGGGTCTCGTGGGTTTTCGAGCGTGCGGGAGGGGAATAGGGATGGATAGTATGTGATCTTTGCGGGCGACGGCGCTCGGGCAATGGTTTCCATCATTAAAACCGAGCTTTTGATGGTGTTCACCCCCCCGCTAGGCTGGTTGTTGTCCTTGACAATGAACGGCAGCAGGATATGGGGACTGGATGGGCGCAGAGGGCTGTGCGGGGGATGCGGAGGCGGAGAAGTGCGCAGCAGGGCAGGGGAAGGTGTGTGAGGAGGCAAAACGACTGGGACATGAGGAGCTTCATCGACGGGTGATACGCCAAGGAGGGCGGTGTGGACGGGTGAGCCGCAGGGAGGCTGGGGCGAAAGACAGATGGGGGGCAAAGATCGAGGGGATATGGGATTATCAGGGTGCCAGGGAAAGGCTGGGAGGGAGAAAGAAAGATCTAGGGCATTGATCTGGGCTGCGGGTGTATCGGGGTCCAGGTCACAGTCTGCAAGGAGAAGGCTGTTTATGACCTGTTGTTGTTTGGTGGAATCAAGACTGAGGACATCATGAACAACGCGGGTCACTGGAGGAGGAGAAGCAGCAGGGGCGGGTATCGACGGGGTCATGATAGCATTGACGTGTGCGTGCAGGGGTGAGGATTGGAAGGGGCAAGACAGGGAGAGATGACCCTGTTGCCTGCAGCAAAAACAGCGATTTTCGCACATGCAATGTTCACGCTCTGCGTCAGAGAGTGGCGGAGGACAAGGGTGATACGTGGAGATGGCGTTGACGTCCATCGGGATGACGCCATCTGTAGATGGGATGGGCGGGGGTATAACAACGTTTGAGGTGACGGGACGGGGTCTGAATGGTGAGAAGTCTTGATGCTACGAGCTTGGAGACAGCTAGCTAAGATGCGCGCACGCTGCGCCTCAGCATGGGCAGCATCTTGCCACTCGGTCATGGTCTCCGGGGGTGTGGTGCGCTGGATACACGCGTGAAGGAGCGATTCAGTGAGGCCACAGCAGAAGAATTCCACTGTGCCACTGGCATCGCGATGCCACTCTGCAGTGTTGGCAAGGAATTTGAACTGCGAAATGTAAGTGTCAACATTGTCACCCTTCATCTGGAGCATCATCAACTTTTGGTATGCATTCTGCTTGCTGAGTGTATCTGTCCACGCAGCTTTGAACAATGCTTCAAACATTGTCCAAAGTTGCTCATCTGTCTCGGCAACGGGGTTTGTGGCTCGAGTTGTTAGAGTGTCGAGTTTCTGTTCTTTGATGTCAACCCAGTTGTTAATGGTGGGTCCACGCATAAGGCCAAGTGCACTGATCACCCTTGAGTATGGGTTTTGCATAAGTATGTGGTCTCAGTTAAGCTTGCGATGCAGGTGAAATTCCCTCAGGAATTGTTCACTGTCAGCACGGTTCCCTGTGAAAAGAGTCAGGGGCATGCCTTTGAGGGCACCAGTAAGCAGAGCTGTGGCCATCGATACGATCAGGGAAGGAACAGGTGATATAGATGACACTGCTGGAACTGTGGGTGTAGGTGTGCACACGGAGGGCTCGATGAGAGCAAGATTGACGTGGATTGGGGTTAAATGACAAAAGGCTTCTGTGAGTTTGTCAACGGGGTCACGGAGCAGGGGATCGAGTGTGATATCCTCGGCTATGTACTCAAGTTCTTCTTCATGGGGTTCTTCGATAGGTACAGGTGTGATGGCAGGGGGGAGTCATTCAGGGTTGGCTTCGTTGTTGGGGAGCCACCAGCCTAGGTTGAGATTGTTTATATGATCGAGAGCTGTGGAATGCCGAGTGCAATGGATGTGTTGTCTGAGGTCAGGGTCAAAGTGGTGCTCTACAAAGTGCCAAGCATTGTTGATGAACTCTACAAGGAAAACTTGCTGTCTGACTATGCAGCGGTAGCCTCCGTGGTGGTCTGTTGGGGACCTATTCCAATATGCGGATCCTAGTACGTGTGCAGGGAGATCGTCTTCCCAATGGTGGAGGACCTCAATCTACTTGTTGTCATCTTTGGGGAACTGATAGCTGAGACTAGCCACAACTGGGGTTTCTGGCTCTTGCGGTCGTGTTGAGGGGGTTCCAGTCTTGCTGATGACATTGGGAGTCATGGTCTGGGTCTTCCTAGCAGGCTGTGGCGAACCACGCCTCCTGTTTCAGTAGTGACATTCAGGTTCTCACAGACACTGTGAGAGGGCAGTGGATAGGTACTGGTCTTATTTTACGATCACCCAGATCATCTAAGACTCAGCGCGGGGCCAGAGGGGGACTTGGGGACTGGGGCTCGGGGACTGGGACTCAGGTGTCATGGACGCGTATATTGTTTTCCCTATTTTTCTGTATCTTTACGGAATTATCTGAGGAAGATATAAAGAGCCGAAGTACGAGATATTGTTAGTCACATGCTGCCATCATGTGCACCTTTGAGCACGTGACCCTGGGATAGTTGTACCCTTAACGGGACAGCCTAATCCGGTCACATTCCATTTACGTACGGACTCACACGATTGGTAGATAAGGAAGGAACCTTCTAGATAGTTCTAGACTTCGCTTAGTAGTTTACGCTTACTCGCTGTATTAGGTTTTACTCAGCAAGATAAGGCATCGCGTCAGCGCCATGACTAGTGCATCAGTCAGCACAATAGATAGCGCTATTATTAGACACGACGCGTCAGCTCCTGAGTCATGGAGTCTTACTGTACACTTAGTAATAGTGTTTAGACTCAATTCAAGCTCAGCCCCAGTAGCGTATATAAACCCTCCTGTAGCGTCCTGAGTGGAACCAACTTGTCCTCTTGGTTCTCCACTCAGGTGCGTATCTCCTTTGTATTCCTTACTCTCCAATCTGAACTTGTCCTCTTGGTTCTCCACTCAGCGTGCCACTGCGTGATCCCTGACTATTTCATCCTTGTATAAAGGATCCGAGTTCTAGTCCACTCCGCAGTGACTGCACGCTTAGCGCGTGATTTATCTCCGCGTTCGGGTTGAGTGTGCTCACCTGACGGTTCAACTTTATCTCACACTTGGACTCAACGTAGCGAGGAGTCATACCGCTACATCAGGGACTGGGACTCAGGGACTGGGACTCGGGGATGGGGACTCGGGGGAAGGGCTTGATACCTTTGGGTACACGCTTGAGCCACCAAGCGGAGTGCCATCTATATAGCTAGACAGAGCCTGAGACAAGTCTTGAGCTTCCAAGAGGAGAACTGCTTATAAAGCCAAGCAGAGCACTGGGAGTAGTAGGTGGGCTATATTCAAGAACAAGACCAGTACAAGGAATACAGGGTATTCTACTGCCTCCTTAAATATCTTACAGGAATCCTATTTTTCTATGTTTTTCTCACTATTTTCTGAGGATGCGTAAGCGATGAGCTAAACATAGACTGAGCATGTCAGCCTGTCATGATGACTGCATGATCCATGCGCTGGCGAGAATCTTTGAATGGAAATGAGAAGCAGAACTTGAAACACGAGAAGAGAATTGAGAAACCGAGAACTTTCTGAGACTCTTCCTATCGATGGCACGATCCCTGGATTGTGACAGCTGATATAAACTCAGTGGCCTTTGAGATGCCAAAGAGGTGGACATCCTGTGTCTCAACCCCTGTACTGAGTGTCCATGCCTAAACACGTGGCTCCACCACTCCCTGCCATACGGAGATGGCCACTCCTCCCACCAGAAGGCTGTCCTGTCTGTTTTTGTTTGAGACTGTACCTGCCATGCAGATGATTAGCGTACTTTGAGAGTGTCGCAGGGCATACAGCCCATTGACAAACTCTTTCTGCTCTTTGGGGTCTGCAAGCCCTTTGTAGTTCACATGCACCTCCCAGTTGGGTACCTCCCAGGGGGCGATGGCCAAGATGTCAACATGTTCGGTCCGGACTGGATTGACTCATGCACTGAGAGCCTCCAAGGCAGTGGGGCACTGTGTGGATACTTCAGACCATACCCAAAGGGTTCTGTTGTTCACCATCCCTCCATTGCTGGAGTGTGGGCTGCTCTGAACTGGGGGGTCCCAGTTGTCACCCAGGCAGGCTATGAGCTGGGAGGTCTGGGGGACATGGAACAGTCTGAGGGTGGAAGTGGCAGTCAGTTTTTCCATATAGTGCCTGGCAGGCAGGATGTGGAGGAACTTGTGGAGGGGGCCACATGGTGCCATCCAGAAGGATCCAGAGATTACACGTACCCCCTCGTTCATTACCAATTGGATTTTCTTGAGTAGACCGATCTTCTTTCAGCTGTTGATCCATAACTGGCACCCATAGGACAGAACTGGCATGCAAACTGTGTTGAACAGTAGCCTCCAGTTTGCTGTGGAAATGCCACTCTGGGAGTTGCCTAGAAGTTGTAAGACCCTGAGGGAGGCACGTGCCCAATTGCACATCGTGGTCACATGTGGCTCCCAGTCCAGGCATTGGTTAATGAAAAAACTGTTGAGCTGTAATACTTACTATAAGGCTCATTATGTAGGAATGACAGTATGATTAGTTATGCTATACACATAATTCGGAGTATTTAGTCATATGGTATATGTACAGAATCCCCTTAAGGGATTATTCCGAGTCCACTGGTGATTAGACATTAGGCGACACTGAAAATGCGATATTGTGGATGCCTCTACTCATCACTTTTCCCCAAATGGACATGTGTTACGTCTACCACGGACGTTTGCCTGACTTAGGCTTCTTGTTTGGTGGCGATCCGTACAAGTCGGTAGTTACGGTTGGCGAAGGTACTGGCGTAGAAAGCTGGATGAGGCTGAAGGCTCTCGTCTCGTCCGAAGTATGCGTGGAGGTCTTCAAGTTGCGGTACTCCTGCTGGGATGTGATCGATGTATTGAGCGTTGGCCCACGTGGTGCTGTCAATGATGTAGAAGGTGTGATAGGGGGACGCTACTCGATCGTTGCGATATAGGAAGACTTGGTATGCTGCGATGTCAGCGGGATATTCCACTGATCCGCGAAGGGACAGTCGAAGGGTAAGTCACGGGGATCCCTGGTCTTAGGGGATATGCCGGACACTCACTTAAGAGGGGAGAGCCTCTTAGTAATGACGAGTAGATGGTGGTGGTATTGGAAGAAGACCAAGATGCCGTTCTTGGTCTTCGCACTAGTCTACTTATACAGTTACGCGCGGGCTTTGAAGCGCCGCTTGAATACTAACTAGCCAATAGCGTAAGTACCGTGAACCCTAGTACCGCTATCCTAGTTATGAGTCACTACGAGTCATTCCGAGATCCGATCCGTTATCGTACAATCACATGCGCCGGAGCTTACCCGGCTGACTGACCTACAAGTCCATGACGATATTCTGCTGACGGCGATGTCATAGTCGACGCGTCAGTGTCCACTTCCCGGCCCGAGGCGCCGATCAATCCGAATCGTAACAACATGGGTGGACCATAGAGTATATAAATCCTACTGTAGGAGCAAGTACCTATACACATCTCTCTCCACCCCACTCTGAGCTCCTCTGCTTCACTCTAAGCCTCATCTAAGCTCTCTATACAGGTAAGGGTCTACCTGTACACTGCGTACATTGCTGCGCAACAAAAACCTAAGTAACGTATGGTCAGGGAGTGGTCTACCCTGTAGTATGTATGTGCTCTGGGGTCTGGTAGGTAAATGAATGAGGGGGGGGGGGTTTTCTTACGTGAGTAGGTGGGGAGAAGAAGATAAGTTTGGTCTTATCCGGCTCTAATTCTAGGTTTGATCGTTGGAGCCAAGATTTGCACTGTCTATACCTATTCCTGAGTCCTTCACATACTTGATCCCATGTTCAGCCATGAGAGAAGATTATGCTGTCATCCACATACATCCCAAGTGTTGTGTTTGGGGTTGGTGGGCACAGCTTGAGCAGTGTGGAGGTGTAATATGCTGAGAGGATAGGGGACAGAGGGGAGCCCTGTGGGGTTCCAATTGGTTGTCCTCACTCCATTCCTGTCATATTGTTGAATGAGAGTGAGACCTTTTGGTTGCTCAGAAAGACATGGACCCACACAGTGATCGACTTGAGGAAGCTGAGGATCTGCAGTGTGTGTACCAAGCGATCTCTGTGAATGTGGTCAAAGAAACCCTTGATGTCAAAGAGGAGGGCTGCACATTTCTGTTTGGTGCAGAAGGCAGCTTGGACATTGTGGGTGAGGGTGAGGCCTGTGTCTAGGGTAGAGGAGAAGGCCCTTGTGCCAAACTGGGTGGTGGGGAGGATGCTGCATTTATCAGCATCAAAGAGCAGTCACTTGGTGATGGCTTTCTCAAGGAGCTTGCTCAGGCATTTGATGAGCAAGATTGGTTGATAAGACTTCAGGGTGAGGTAGTCGCTCTCGCTGGGTTTAGGTATGACGATGACTATGGTGTGGTGCCAAAGTGCGGGGTGGTGGCCAAGGGTGAGGCAGGCATTGTAGATGTTGGTGGTGACCATGTCTATGCATGGCCATGCTAATTTGAGGATGAGCCAGGAGAGGCCTGTCTCTCTTGGGGCTGACTTGTTGCTCATATCATGCAGGAGGGGGTGAAGTTCCCAAGCAGACAGTGGGGCAAAAGGTCAGGTGGGGATCAGGGGTGGGTCATCCAGCTGTGCGCATTCAATGGGACCAAGAGTGTTCTCTTCAATGAAGAACTTGCAAGCAAGGGTGTCTGCGATGTCTTTGTCGTTGTGTTTGATATTGAGAGTGCTTGGGTCCCATATGGTGGGGATACTGGCGAGCTGTCTCCCATCTCTCCAAGCCATGAGGTCCCAGATGTTGCCGTTGATAATCAGTTCGTCATAATATTTCCGCTTGGCAGCTTTGGTGACCTTTCTGAGGTTCCATTTTGCTGCGCAACATTGGTCTGAGTCTGAGCTGGTGGTGCGTAGGGTATTGGCCGCCTCCATGCAGTCTGCAGTCCACCATGGGTTTCCTTGTGCCTTCCCCATGGATTTTGGTTCCATATGTTGATAAGTGACCCTTGCGCACTTAGCGGCTCAAAGGACAATCAGATATGGACTGCTGTAGATAAGATATACAGGACTCATGTAGATTAGATTATTATGATCACACAATCTCGGACTTGTTGTATTTACTTATCTATGACATCACTGTACACTATGACATCATAGAATCTGGACTTTGTGTTGTACTCAACACTCTTGTAGTTTCCCTTTGTTCTATCTTTATTATGATGTCAGTATGATATCATTAGTCTAGACTCTCCTTGTTCTCTTTGCCCTTTGTTCTCAGAACGTCCACTCCTTTGTCCGTCCACAGAACAATGGCCCTTGTATTTACTGTGATGCTGTGTTACCACTGTCACCCTGTAGTTTTGTATAAGTAGTATAGCTTGTACGCTCCTGGTCCACATCAGTTCTCATCTGTTGTGTGCCAGGTATGTTTTCTCCTCTTGTATAAACATCAGTTCATCTGCAAAAGTGGACCCTGTCAAAGCTGTCAGGGACCGGTTGCCGACTGTCCCTGACCAGTCCCTGACAGCTTTGACAGGGTCCACCCTTGCAGATGTTCTCATCTGTTGTGTGCCAGACTCAAACTCTGCTTCACTTGCTTGATCTACTCTGTTGCTGCTTCCAGCCACCTCTTGATATCTCACCACAGTCCTCTTGTCACTGTGAGTATCATCCCTTCATGTGCGCTGTTCATCAGGTTATGGGCCCTGGTGCCCTAGCCACTCCACTTGGCTGGTCACTTTGTTCCTAGGATCACACACCAGGCTAAGGTCTGTCTGGGGCCTCACCAGCCTTGCCCAAGGCAGTAGACACTGGGGCACCAGTGGTCTCTGCTAAGGAACCTCCTGCTATGTACTGCCCAGTAGTCCTACTTTCACCCCCACTGTTTTTTCCTAGCCCCTGTGCTATGCACAAGGAGATTGGGTCTGGTAGCCCTACAATCTATATCCAGGTGTGCATGGCCCACTGGGCTATGTATTGTGGAGCTTAGCGCCAGCTGTCTCTGGTGCTCCACACTGGGCGCAGGATCTCCTCACCATGGGAGTGTAAAACCTGGTTCAGACTCTGGGGGGTGTTCACCATTATGGTGTTCTGCAACCAGATACCTGCCCTGTAGCGGCAATGGGAAAGGATTCAGTGAAGCCACCTATGGCAATGAGGCAACCAACAGGCCAAGGAGGCTGAGGTAGACAGCCTTGGGCTCTGAAAGCTTTCATTACATTTCCCCCTGACACAAACTAGTGAGCCATGTCCTAGACACATCCTGGCTGGCAGCTTGGCTCCTAGTATGGCAAAGGGATTCTCCATCCTGGGCCTAGCCCTTGTATCACTGGCATACCACAGGAGGCAGGATGCGTTAGCGTTCTGGCCTTACAGATTCACAGACAGGAGTGGCATCCCCTTCACATCTTGCAACTGTTAGAAGCACTGTTGCTGACTGCTCCTCGGCAACAGATAAACCATCCCCATGTCTGCTCACTCTTCTTGTGCTGCCTTGTGTCACGATCGGAGACTCGCCCAGCATCGAGGCGATTGTGTTCGGTGGTTCGTGCAGAGCCCAGGCTCGATACTGGGATGTAGTCGGAGGTTTGGTTATGTAAGACCTTGCCACAGGCAAGTGAATGGCAATAGCAGTGGATTCAGAGATGAAACACAAGACTAGAACGAGGAAAATACAGTCTACACTACAGGTCTTTTATACTAGTTGGCCCTTCCTATTTTTCGTGATTTTCTATGATTTTCTCTTCAAAGCGCAGTCCGTAGTCGACTCAGTCATGTGATCGTAAGTAAGAATCTTCCAGAATAGAACAGAACTTTTCAAAACTCAAGAACATTCAGAAACACGGAAGAATCCTGAAACATGAGAAGTAAGAACTCCAGAATCTTTCTATGATTGATGGCACGATCTGTGATCGTGACATATGCCTCCTTCTTGATTGATTTGTCCTCGAATCAAGATTTGTCCCGTATAGGCATATCGATGGGATGGTACTTCTTCCTGAAGCCGTGGACCGCCGAAGATGAGCTGGCAGAAAAAGGGGGGGTAGAGAATGTGGGTTCTTTAGCTCCTGGCCGATATCGATAAGTCAAATGTAAGAGAACTGCGTTGTACATGGAGGGTTCGGCGTCATCTGTGTTCGACGACTTTTGGGCTGGGGGTCCGGGGTCCGTGTGGGTATGCGGTGTCTCTTGGTTCTTGGGTGGTCTGCGCTTTGCAGCTTTTGGGCGTGGTCAATATTTTGTGAACTTTGGTAAAGGGTTCTTGCAATGTCCCAGTTGCGGTTTTGGTCGTTTGCGCGGACCTTCGTCATCCACGTCATATTCTGGGTCACATTTCTTCTGGGTGTGTGCATATAACGGGTGTTTGCGGGGTACTATAGCCTTGTGGCATGGTTCTTCTTCCTCTGTAGGCCCGCCGTGATGTGTGGTGGCATGTTGTTCCATCGGTTGGACTTGGTCTGGGTCTTTTGGTCGTTTGAGGGTGTGCCATGGAAAGAGCGGGGTGTAATGCGTGGTGCGTGGTGGGTTGACTTGCAGTGTTGAAAATGAGGTGGATGAGGTTTTTACCCCCCGGTTAAGATGTGTGTTGTCCGCGACATGATCAGTTGGGGCGGAAGTTGGTTGGGGCGCAAATAAAGCCCAGTCATCATCTTAATCCGACAGAGGTGTAGGGCATTCTCCTGCAGGCGGCAAGGCGAGGGGTATGTAAGGTTCGAGAAGGTTGGTTTTGTCATCATCGTCGCAGAGATCGATGATGTCGGGAAGGGGCAGATGTTCATCGGGGAGGGTGAGGGAGGCGAGAATGATCGGTGAAAGCTGATGTGATGTGGAGAGTGAAACACCTGGCGATGTGGAAGTGATATGAGGGAACATAGTGGGAGACGCAGGGCGTGACGAAGGATACAGATCATAGTACATCACGAGTGGGGTTGGTTCCGTGATAGGAGAAGGGGAGGATGGGGACGGTTGCGGGTTTGGAGAGGCGAAGACTATATTATTTATCTGCATCCCTGGGCTGCCCGGATAATCGTCGTCAGCAAAGGCAAGGTTGTTGGTGAGAGCAAGGCGTTCCTGTGGGCTGAGGGCCAGGGCAGTGTGTATGAGTTCTTGGATCGAAGGGTTCGCGATGGGAGTCGAAGCGGAGACTTCATTGATTTGAGCGGGTGATTTCTAGCATTTCGGGCATTCTTTTGTCAGATGCCCCATCTGCTGGCAATAGAAGCATCTCCCTTCCCTTTGGCAGTGGGCATAGTCCGCATCTGACAGATTTGTTTGGAAACGTCTGGTAGCAGTGATGGCGTCGACTTCCATGGGGACGATGTCGTTTGGTGCGAGTGTAGTGGGTGGCGGTATGTTGACAGATTGCATGTGCAGCGTAGGGTCGAGTTTTGCACGAGTGTAGCGGGTCCCGAAGCTACTAGCTATAGTGCATGCCCTTTGAGCTTCAGTGTGAGCAGCGGTTTGCCATTTGGCCATTGTTTCAGGCATCGTTGTGTGTGCGAGACAGGCTCGATGAAGAACCTCCGTTGGACCTTGGCAGAAGAACTCGATAGTCCCGTTAGCATCGCGATGCCAATCGGCGACGTTTGCGAGTCTTTCGAAGGTGGCAATGTATTTGTCCACGTTGTCACCCTTCATTTTGAGTGTTGTAAGGTGTTGATACACCATTTGCTTACTAAGAGTATCTGTCCAGGCGCTGTGGAAGTCCATTTCAAAATTAGTCCAGAGGACCTTGTCAGTTTCCAGGATGCGGTTGATGGCGCGTGTCATCTCATGTTCGAGCTTCCTTCCGATCATGTCTACCCAGTCGTTCACGGCTGGGCCTCAGATGAATCCTAATGCGAGTACGACACACAGGAAGGGGCTCTGAACAAGCTCGTGGTTTCTATTGAGAAGGCGGTAGTGCCTAATTTCTCTCAAGAATTGTTTGCTTTTGGTGTGATCCCCTGTGAATGTGGTAGGAGTGACACCCTTGAGGGCACCCGTGAGTGGAGTCACGGCCATAGGTGCAGTTGGGGAAGGAGCGAGATGTATCAATGGAGTTGTTTGGATCAGGGGCATATGCGTGGGTGTAAGAGTGGTTGCGGTGGGTTCGATGAGGGTGAGGTCGATGTGGATGGGAGTTAGGCGGCGGAAGGCATTTGTGAGATCTTCGATGGGGTCAGGAGTTGGGTTGTTCAATGGGATATCTTCTTCGATATCTTCGATTGATTCTTCAGATGGGATAGGTGGGAGTGCGGCAGGAAGTCGCTCTGGATTGGCCTTGTCCTCTGGGAGCCACCAGCCGAGTCCTAGGGGGTTTTCCTGTGGGATTGCAAGGGAGCCTCTAGTGCGATGGATATGTTCTTCGAGGTCGGTGTTGAAATGTCATTCTACAAGGTACCAGTTATCGTTGATGAACTCAACAAGATAAACTTTCTGTCTGAGTAGGCAGTGATAGCCTCCATGTGAATCTGTCGGTGAGGTGTTCCAATACGCGGAACCGAGTACGTGTGGGGGGAGATTGTCCAAGAGTCTTCTGAAGACCTTGACCCAATTGTCATTTTCAGGGATGGTTAGTCGTAAACTAGCCACGGTCGGATGATATGTCCCTAGGCGCGGGACCCGGTTTGGTAATTTGCTGACCCAATTGCTTTGGCGATGTTACGGGGCCCAACGTCGGTATACTCTCGCTGTTATGCGCAGAGGGTCGGATAGGATGGTTCTAGTCTTATGTCACGATTGGAGACTCACCCAGTGTTGAGGCGATCGTGTTCGGTGGTTCGTGCAGAGCCCGGGCTCGATACCAGGATGTAGTCAGAGGTTCGGTTATGTAAGACCTTGCCACAGGCAAGCGAATGGCAATAGCAGTGGATTCAGAGATGAAACACAAGACTAGAACGAGGAAAATACAGTCTACACTACAGGTCTTTTATACTAGTTGGCCCTTCCTATTTTTTGTGATTTTCTATGATTTTCTCTTCAAAGTGCAGTCCATAGTCGACTCAGTCATGTGATCGTAAGTAAGAATCTTCCAGAATAGAACAGAACTTTTCGAAATTCAAGAACATTCAGAAACACGGAAGAATCCTGAAACATGAGAAGTAAGAACTCCAGAATCTTTCTATGATTGATGGCACGATCTGTGATCGTGACACCTTGCCTACTGGTGTTGCCACCACTAGTGCAGCTGCAGGTGCCATGGCAGGTGCCTCAACCGCCCTGCCCCCCATTACTTCTGGGTCCACACCCTCTGGGCACATATCTAATGCATACACTACAACCTTTGGCATGCCTGCTGGCATCTGCCTTGAACAGTTCAATGGCACTAACTGGAATGAGTGGTCCAGGATGCTGGAGGCCATCCTCACTCTTCATGAGGCAGAGGATGTGTTTATCTATCACACCCCACCAACTGGAGTCACTCTTGATGAGTGGGAATCAGTCCAGCATCAGGCGAAGGCCTATCTATGCCTTTACCTCAAACCCGATGTTTACTCCCTCATCTCCAACCACTTTGCCTACCCCACCTTTGCTGCAAAGTGGGACAAACTGAAGGATGTATATGCTGGTGCTTCAGGCAGCACCACCATTTTTAATTTGTGGATCCAGTTAACCCAAGCCCACCTCAATGACTCCACACCCATGGCCTCACAGTTGGCCAAGCTCAATGAATTGTGGGTCAGCCTTTCCAATGCACAGATGGGTGTCACTGACACCCAATTCTGTCTCATACTACTTCATGCCCTGCCTGCCTCTTATGAGGTTCTGGCTTCTACCATCCTGGCCAGTGGTGCCCCCTCCAAGCTCAAGCACGCTGAAATAATTGTGTGCATTGTTTTGGAGGAAGCACACCATTCTGCCCCCTCTGGTTCCTCACTTAACAAGGCTGCTTCTGTCACGCCTAGTGGTGGTGCTTGTAAGAAGAAGGATCACTCTCAACTTACATGCCACTATTGTAACAAAAAGGGGCACATCAAGCCTGATTGCAGGCAGAGGAAGAAGGACGAAGCTGCGGGGAAGTTGAAGGACACTGGCAACAAGGCTGCCAACACTCATGTACTCGTACCTACCACCACCTCCATTAAGGAGGTTGGTGATGAGCCCACCATTGACTGGGCTGCAAATACAGTTGGAGTTGCCTTGTATGCTGCCTCGCATGTGCGTTGGATGATGGACAGTGGTGCAACACACTGTAACATTCCACCAGACGTTCTTCTTGTTCTGTGGACAAGGCTACCGAGACAACCTAGCGATCACCAGATATGTTGAAGTCACATACTCGATCTTCTACTAGCCTGCTAACGAGGCGTAGTAATGTTACCCAAAGGATGCAAAGGGAGGCGAAGAGAGTAAATTGAAGTAGATGTTCACAATGAAGTCAGCAAGACAGCACAACTGAGATGATGCAGCACGTTCCTTGAATGGCAGGAGTAGAGTGGAAAGGAGAGGATGTGAGGCCTTATGGCGATTCACCAGCTAAGGACAGTTCAACAGATGTATATGCACCAAAGGTAGCTAACAGCACTTGACTGGCAAGACAGCGCAGAGGAGGCACTACAGTGGGTGGTATAATCCAAGAAGTCAAGCTTAGGTCTTCAGTGACCATAAGCCCTAGTCTATATACTACTCCAAGGAGGTTTGAACCCCAGCTTGGAACTCCGAAACCCTAATATCCAGATCCTAGGAATGAGTCACAACAAGTCAGAGATAAGCAATTGGCCAATGGCAGTAGGGCGCAAAGGCATGAGTCAGAGATAACAATCTGCAGTCATATGGGTGCAATCACAAACCAATCAGAACATGAGAAGCATATGGTACACATCAGAAACCAGGCACAATCGATAGGCATGTATGAGTCACACAAACACGAGGCGTCCAAGACTGGTCCAGGCACAAGCTCATCTGGACCCTTCTGGTGTGAGTCTAGCCAGGTCATGTGCCAGGGTCATGTGACAGGCGTTTTGTCATAAGATCATGTGATCTATTCCCAAGGTTGCTGAGCGTATCCATGGTAGTTGGGGAGGTCACATGACTTAGCTGGTAGGTGGGCGTATTCAGCCACAAGCCTCATAACTTCGACCTCTTCTTTGGCATATTCAGCATGTGATTGCTTCATGGCAGTGCTCCAAGGTCGTGCAGGGGTGTCCAGAGGAGCAGTTACGGGTGAAACCATAACACACACCACATCACACCACATTGGTCCAATTTTAAGGACTACACCCTGTGTCAAGGTGCTGTGCACCTAGGGGATAAATCCACAATCAACCAAGTTGGTGTAGGCTCCATCATCTTCACTACGAGCCAGGGCATTCCTATCACCCTGAGTAATGTGCTGCACCTTCCACAGGTGAAAACACACTTCTTGTCGACACGTGCTCTAGCACAAAAGGGTGCAGAAGTAGCCTTTGACAGTGGCTCATTTAAAATTTCTGTCAACAAAAGCTGTGTAGCTGTTGGATACTTGGAGGACAACCTATATTGGTTGGATGCTTCAAAGATCAGCCTAAATGCTCACATGAAAAGTGCCACCACCACACTAGATATCTGGCATTAGCACATGGGACACATCTCCCCTGCTGCTCTCAAGTCATACGGTCCCTCTGCCACTACTGGCATGGACATTGACAGCTCTACCACACACACTGGTGTGTGTTGTGGGTGCAAGTTAGGCAAATCCACTTGCCAACCCTTCTCTGCATCCTCCACCAAGAGGACAACTTGTATCTTTGAGATTGTACACAGTGACCTTGCCGGTCCAATGCAAACTCAGTCCTTACAAGGCTCTGCATACACTGCCACCTTCATAGATGACCACTCTAAGTTTGCAGTGGTGTACTTCATTAAGTCGAAGGATCAGCTTGTGAAGGCACTGCAGATGTATTTGGCCTGGGGTGAAACCCAGATGTCCCATAAACTGCGCGCACTCCACTCTGACTGTGGTGGCAAGTATATGGCAAGCCAAGTACAGGACATTCTGAAGCAGAGAGGAATAGAGCATCACCTTACGATGCCAGGTTCACCACAGTCGAACAGGAAAGCCAAGCAGTTTAACCACACCATTACAGACAAGGCAATGGCCATGCTTCACACAGCTGGCATGTCTAAAGGCTTCTGGGAGCATGCTATGAGCACTGCGGTACACATCTACAACCACTCTCCCACCTGTATGCTTAAGTGGTGCACACCTTATGAGCTCTGGTACTCTGGCAAAGTACCAGATGTCTCACACTTACATGTCTTTGGATGCAAGGGGTATATGCATGTACCTGCTGATAAGCATTGCAAATTGGATGCGAAGGCCATTGAGGTCACACTTATCAGGTTTGAGCCTGAATCTAAGGGCTATAAGCTCCGGGACTGCTCAACCCACTCTGTCAAATTGTCCAGGGATGTGACATTTGATGAGAGTAGCTTCCCATCCCTGCAGGGTGTTGAGCCACACCCACAACCTTCTCAAGTGGTGTCACAACCACTACCTCCACCAGTAATTGCTGTACCTAGCACGTTGGCATTACCACCACAGTGCATTCCCTCCCCTGCACACTCCAGCAGTAGTGAGGAAGAGGATGTTGAAGAACTCCTAGACCCAAAACAAGAGCATCCACACATGCCACCACCACCACCTGCACTGCCCACTCTACCCACCACACCAAAGTGTGAGCAAGTCACTCCCACCTCACCACCGCCGCACCAAAGTGCAATGTGCATTATGTGCCATGTCCCACCTCCCTCACTGGACATGCCAGAAGGATTTGAGGCTCATGCACAGCGTAGTCAGCTGTTGCGCGAGATGGACAATGCACCGAGGTGCTCTAGCCATTTGCCTGTGCCCCAACCCTCACTATTACAGTGGGGACAATGTGGCACTGCACGGCAGGAGACTGGGGTATGTGGAGCTGCTAGCTGCAGTGTATATTGGCAGAGATCCTGCATCTTATGCAGAGGCCATGCAGTCTGCAGATGCAGATGAGTGGACCAAGGCATGTCAGTATGAGATGGATGCACTCGCCCACAATGGCACATGGGAGTTAGTGGATCTCCCACCTTGTTACAATTTCCGCCTTGTCGTACAATATGCTCCACTTACTTTCTTATCTCATTTTGCATTTGCATGTACTTTTACTCACAGTCTGCTTCGATTTGCTCCACGTCTTCTATCTCACACCAACCCCATGACCATAGGGAAGCCGGGCTTACGACTTTTAGAGCCTGCTGACATCATTTGAGCCCTGTGTGCCCCCACGGGATTCCCTTGTGCTTCTTATGGACTTCCCCTTCATGTTCCCTCATTAGCTCACTGGGGCCAGTACCCTAGGATCGTGCCATGTGTTTGTACTTCACAAACACCCTGTATCAGTATATAAGTCATGTCCTACCTAGCTTGTACGGTAGACTTGACTTCTTGTGTAATACCACATCGTTGTTGCCTCACGAACCTGCTTGACTCGCCGTTGCACTTGAGTCCCCTTTTCGCTCACCCTTTGCGCTTGAGCCTTGACCCTCTGCTACTATCCTTGTGTCCCTGGGAGACCAAGTGATACTTGTTCACCACCGAACTGAACCCTGACCAGTTCGCACTTTGCCGATCCTGTTGACTTGCCAAAGTACACATTGTACTTAACGCCCCTGTGGTGGTGTTACACACCTAATTGCAAGGCAGTAAAATCCAAATGGGTCTTCAAGCTCAAAGCGGATGGCCACTACAGAGCTCGCCTGGTGGCTAAGGGATTTACGCAGATCCCTGGCATAGATTTTGATGAAACCTTCTCTCCCATCGCACAATTTGAGTCACTGAGATTGCTTCTGGCATTGGCCGCGCTGGAGGACTGGCACATCCATCAGATGGATGTCAAGTTTGCATTTCTCAATGGTGTGCTTGACTGTAACGCCACCACTGGCGTTAGTCCGACTTGGACTTCAAAAGGGCGTTTACGACTTAGAGAAATGTCCTTCACGAATCACGTGACCTTGTCACGGGGTACATGGCACTTGTTGAGCACGTGACTACGAGATACACAGCACTTTATCTGGCACGTGATCTAAGTGTACACTAGGGCGAGCTGCGCCACTAGGTAATCCGATTGACTGATGAAGATGACTTGCACGAAGGGGCAAGTGAATCACACATGAAGGAGATGATAAGGAGGTGGTGATTGAAGAAGACCAAGATAGCGAATCTTGGTCTTATCGAGCCACTATTTATACATATGAGGGGACGCTTTAAAGCTCCTCTTTAACTCGAGACGACTAGTAGCGTAAGTAGCTCGAACCCTACTACAACTACTACTAGGAACAAGTCATAGTATCTAACATGTGATACTACAACTGCTGACTGAGACAATAAGTCCATGACACATTACTTCTTACTAAGGGGTCATATCCGTATAGTAAGAGTCCCTTTCCCACGTACCGTGACATTGACGAGGAGATATACATGGAGCAGCCACAAGGTTTCACTGTTACTGGTGCAGAGACGAAGGTGTGTCGCCTAGTCAAGGCGATATATGGTCTCAAACAAGCCTCCTGTGCATGGAACTTGCAATTCCATGGAGTGCTACTTGCACTCAGCTTTAAGCAGATGTTTGTGTTGAAGCGCAGAACTAACAAGCGAAGGTTTAATAGCTAGTAGACAAGTTACTATGGAACGTCTATGAGTAAAGGTAGTTGGAGAAGTAAAAGAAAGGGACTTACACTTCAGAGGTGAAGGGAACTCTGAAGTGTAGAGGCATAAACAGCAGTCCTTATATACAGGACGCTTAGCTAAGAATGGTTTGTGCACACAGGTGATCCAAACACAATACAGGTGGTCTGTGTGCCAGAGGGAGAAATGCCATTGGAGGGCAGAGAACAATAAGCTGCCTAAAGTGGACAATACTGGTATCTTAACAATAAAGAACAATAAGAGCCATATATGACTCTGACAATAAAGATAAACAAAAGCGGTCTGTAATAGTCTGGCCAAGTCCAAATCAGTCCATAGGGGACAGATACCATATTTAGTATACGGGATGACTCAATCATATCCCACAAGACATGTGACTTTTTTCAGTCGCGTCTCAACAGTTCGCCGATGCAGGTGTGTATGTGTTGCCTCAATGAGAGGGGGATGGTCCACTCTTTGTTATCATTTACATTGACGACATCACAATCTTGGGTGCTTCTCTGGAGAGGATCAAGCATTTAAAGTCAGATCTCTCTGAATGCTATGAGATGACAGATCTCAGGGGAGATAGAGTCATATCTTGGTATGCGTATTGTGTACAACCACTCCCTCAGACGCATCGAAATAGATCAGTCTGGCTATGTCAAGGATGTCCTTGAGTGCTTTGGCATGTCTAATGCCACTCCACACTCCACACCCCTACCTGCTGGTGCTGACAAGCACCTTCATAAATATACGGGTCAGGCTACTGCCTCTGACATTATGCACTACCAGTCACTCATTGGTAGTCTGCTGTATGTTCAGATTGGCACTAGGCCAGACATTTCCTTTGCTGTATCACGCTTGGCACAGTATGCAGCAAATCCCTCACCTCAACATCTGTGGCTTGCACAATATGTTCTGTCCTACTTAGTGGGAACTGTGGACATGCATATAGTCTATGATGGCACCAGTGGAGATGGCCTTCATGGCTACTCTGATTCTTCCCTGGGTGACCAGGTAAATGATAGACACTCCACTTCCAGTTATGTGTTCTTATTAGCCAATGGTGCAATAAGCTGGTCTTCGTGAAAGCAAAAGACTGTAGCCCAAAACACTACAGAGGTGGAATACATGGCCATGACCAATGTGGCCAACCAAGCCGCTTGGTATCAGAGCTTCCTTGTGGAACTTGGGTACAAGGTCAACAACCCCATCCCACTGCATGGTGACAATAAGGGTGCCATTGACTTGGCCTTGAACCCTGTCACTGGAAGGCGATCGAAGCACATTGCCATACGGCATCATGTCATTAGGGAGTACATTGAAAAGGGGACCATAACCCTTATCAGAACCCCTACTGCAGAAATGGTTGTGGACAGCTTTACCAAGTTGCTTGCACATGTCCTGCTGCAGCAACATAACATAGACATGGGCTTGTGCTAGTCCCAGATTGCTAATCACAGGGAGATGTTGATAAGTGACCCTTGTGCACTTAGCAGCTCAAAGGACAATCAGATATGGACTGCTGTAGATAAGATATACAGGACTCATGTAGATTAGATTATTATGATCACACAATCTTGGACTTGTTGTATTTACTTATCTATGACATCACTGTACACTATGACATCATAGAATCTGGACTTTGCATTGTACTCAACACTCTTGTAGTTTCCCTTTGTTCTATCTTTATTATGATGTCAGTATGATATCATTAGTCTAGACTCTCCTTGTTCTCTTTGCCCTTTGTTCTCAGAACATCCACTCCTTTGTCTGTCCACAGAACAATGGCCCTTGTATTTACTATGATGCTGTGTTACCACTGTCACCCTGTAGTTTTGTATAAGTAGTATAGCTTGTACGCTCCTGGTCCACATCAGTTCTCATCTGTTGTGTGCCAGGTATGTTTTCTCCTCTTGTATAAACATCAGTTCTCATCTGTTGTGTGCCAGACTCAAACTCTGCTTCATTTGCTTGATCTACTCTGTTGCTGCTTCCAGCCACCTCTTGATATCTCACCACAGTCCTCTTGTCACTGTGAGTATCATCCCTTCATGTGTGCTGTTCATCACCATATGGCAGTTGCAGGTGCTTTTTAGGGCTGTCTGCATTTGCTCCATCACTATGTCGATGCTTTCTGCAGTGAGGAGGGAGGTGGTGTCAGGCAGTTGTGACATGATGTCATCCAGCCATGTGTCCCACACATTATCGTTGTCAAAGTTGACTTTGTAGCCAGCACAGCAGGATTGTTTTGGGCCCTGATGGGTCCCTGTGATCTCCCAGATGGTGCAAATGGCAGCATGATTGGATCCAATCAATGTGTCCCAATCGATGACCAGGGGGGAGAGGGTGAGCCGTTTGATTGCGGCAAGGTTCCACCAGACTAGGTCTAGTGTACTTTCACACTCATCAGGCATGCCCCTCTGCATGGTGACACTGGGCTCTGAGGAGAGTTCAAGCAACTGGGTCGCAGCCCAGGTCTCGAAGTCTGCAACTTGGGGAGAAGGGGACCACCCACTCAGTGACCAGCACAGGGAATGTAAGTTGAAGTCTCCCACGACCATGGTGGGGATGGTGGGGTCTAGATCTAGGGTTAGTACAGAGTGTAATGCTGTAGGGTCAGCGACATCATTGTAGAAGTTAATAACACATAAGGACTGAGTATGTAGCTGAATATCTACAATGAGTACACATGGATGTGATAAGATATCTAGGTGTGGGACTATGCAGGTGGGGTGTAATCTACATTTGGAGGTGAGTCTGCTATATTTTCTGGCATATATCATGACTTTTGCTCGCTTCTCCATTGTGTATGTGGGGTAGAAGAGGTGCCAGTTCCAGTGGTTTGCCCCACTGAGAACATCAACTCCGTATTTGCTCTTATCATGTCTGGCGGTACCTATGGTGTCAAACCATGGTTCCTGAATGCATAGTATGTCATCATCTTCATTGGTCTCTAGAAGTGCATGCATGGCATTGTTACAGCGTCACATGTTTATCGACATGATGGTTGTACTATGCATAGGGAAGGTTCAATGTTACGCCACTACAGACATTAGGGCTGACTTAGCCCTCAAAAGGACATTTGCGACTTAGCGAAATGACCATTGTCCAAGTCTCGTAACTTGGATCACATGCTTATATCTTGTCACGTGATTGACGTCGTTGCACCAGGATGTCATTCAATCACTCGGCAGTAAGGAGATTGTCTGGCTCAAAGGAGATGGTTGGATAGTAGAGTGAAGATGGTAGTGATTAGAAGAAGACCAAGATGACTCGTCTTGGTCTTCCAAACCCTCTACTTATACATGTACAGAGATGCTTTAAAGCTCCCCTCCAATCCAAGACGACTAGTAGTGTAAATAGCTTGAACCCTATTATGACTACTACTTGGAACGAGTTGTAGTATCTAACATGTGATACTATGATGGCTGACTGATACTTGAGTCCATGACACATTACTATTTACTAAGGGGTCATATCTGTATAGTAAGAGTCCACAACGAAGACTGTGACATAGACACAGGTCTCACCACAGCCTATCATCCTCAAGCTAATGGACAGGTAGAGCGCAAAAATCAGGAAGTAGAAGTCTACTTGTGCTTGTTCATAAGTAAAAGGCAGGATGATTGGGCAGACCTACTCCCTACAGCAGAATTCGTAGTCAATAGCAGACTCAACTCAGCTACGGGACATACTCCCTTTGAGCTGCTGTACAGTTATACACCAGACTTCACCATTCCTGCTGGTAGACCAACCAGCATCCCAATGCTCAACAAGCATCTACAACACCTAGTTTCCACAAGAAGGGATGCAGAGGCAGCTCTACACCTAAGTAAAAGGTGAACACAGATAGATGTTGAACAAAGACACAAGCCATATGTCTTTAACATTGGGGACAAAGTATGGTTGCAAGCAAAACAAATAAAAATTCATCAGAAGTCAACCAAACTGGGACCTAAGCAACTAGGCCCATTTGAAGTCACTGAGGTTAGAAGTGATGTCGACTATAAGCTTGCACTCCCCCCTACATTACGAATCCATGATGTATTTCATGTAGACCGCCTCTCCCCTTATAGAGGAAACGAGGTCAACAGGCTTATGCCACCACCTCCTGACCCTGTCACAGTTGAAGGGGAAGAAGAGTACGAAGTAGACCACATAAGAGACTCCAAACTCTTCAGTCATACTCTTAAGTACCTAGTTCGCTGGAAAGGCTACAGTGAGGGTGAGGACACTTGTGTCACGATCGCGGGAACGGACTCTTACTTACGGATATGACCACGTTAGTAAGTAGTAATGTGTCATGGACTTCATCATCAGTCAGCAGTCGTAGTATCACATGTTAAGTACTATGACTCATTCCTAGTAGTAGCGGTAGTAGGGTTCGAGCTACTTACGCTACTAGTCGTCTCGGGTTCAAGGGGAGCTTTAAAGCATCCTCTCATGTGTATAAATAGTGGCTCGACAAGACCAAGATACGCCATCTTGGTCTTCTTCAATTCACCACTTTCACTCATCTCTTCACGCGTGCTTCGCTTGTCTCCTCTAGAGCAAGTCGTCTTCATCGATTATCGGACTACCTAGTGGCACGATTTGCCCTAGTGTACACTTAGATCACGTGCCTGTAAGCACCGTGTATCCCGTGATCAGGTCACGTGACCTCGAAGGAATATTCTGCTAAGTCGTGAAACGCCCTTTCGTGTCCAAGTCGGACTAACGCCAGTGGTGGCGTTACATTAAGACCAAGATCCCTTCATCGTGGCGTTCACAACTCGAGACCAGTGGAGAAATTTCCAGGCCTATTCCCTCGAACGACGAGGAGATCGCAACGTACCAACACAGTTTCTAGGAGCAGCTCGTTGGAGAGAATACAGAGGAGAGACTGGATACTTCGTTGACTTTGCATCGGGCCCAACCCGATACCGTCCCGTTGAGTTCAATTTCGACAATTTGTGTTGGGTTGAGATTACTTGGAACCCCGTAGACAACCGATACGACGCAGTATGACCCGCAGGAAGAAACTACAACTGCGATATCGACGCAAGGAACCTACCCACACGAGAAGAGTGGGGACGCATAGACGGACAACCCGAAGAAGAACCCAGCACATCCGAACCAAGGACCCCCGCACCATCCGAGACTAGTGGGGACGACGAAGAAACCAACGACGACGAAGAATCCGAAGTAGGAGAAATAATACAAACAGCTGAGTCCCTACGCATTAACGAGCCCGAGAGTATCGAAGTACGCCCGCCCGCAGACATGGCAACAACAACGATCACCCAAGAAGATCTGGCCCTCGAAGAAGCCAGAAGAATCACCGAAGAAGCAGAATCTTACCTACGCCCCATCAATCCAACAACAGGACACCGCATGACCGCAGACGACGTGGCCATATTCAGAGCAGTAGGCCCAGATGTCCCTGACCCACCACCAGGCGCGGGAGGACCCCCACCACCCAGAAGACGCGGAGGACCCTTTGGTCAAGGACCACCAGGAGACGGAAGGCCGCCATATGGAGGAAGACAACCTCAATTCGGAGGAGGAGGTGGAGGAGACCCTTTCGGTGGAGGACCACCACCCCCACCAGCAGCGGGACCAGCGTTGGGAGCACCACACGGGTCAGACAAGTTGGTAGGAGAAACCCCAACCACATTTGACGGAAATCGAGATGAGTACGAATCATTCCTCACACAATGGCACATATACTGGGGACAAAATTCAGAAGCACCGATTATGACCAATGTCTATCGGCGATGCCTACTATTCTTAGGCTTCATCAAAGGCCCACGAGTATCCAACTGGACGCTCGGATTCCTCCAATGGCTCAACAACGAGCTACACCAGGGACGTAGCCGATACGACCCATTCTTATGGGACACCCTGACGGCTGGGTTCTCGGACCGTTTCTCAAATGTACTCGAGCAAGAGCAAGCGCAAGCCACACTGGCCAAGGGATTTAAAATGATTGGCGACGACATTGACTCATACGTCACCAATTTCGAACAACTGGCGCGGAAGGCTGACTATCGCCTCAACGACCGCCAAACACTGGACCGATTCACGGCGGGTCTCCCGAGAGCCCTATTCACCAAAATCTACGAGCTGGACGACCCGCAAACCTTCAATGAGTGGAAGGAGGCAGCACTGCGCAGGCAGAAGCAATACATCCACCTACGCGCACGCCTAGGGCTCACCACCACGCCCCGCAGCACCCCAACACCACGACCTCAGCAAAACCGTGGATACGCCCCGCAGTGGGCACCACCCAGATTCCCACCACCGCGCTACGACCCAAACGCCATGGACACATCAGCGGATCGAACCCGCGCACGCCTCGCAGAAGTAGGAGATCCGAACCGTGGAAACCCACGACCACCATTCCCCCCAAGAGGCAGACCAGAGCAAAACCGAGGAGGCAGACAACGCCGGGACATGCGGGAAGTCATTTGCTATAACTGCAATAACCCAGGCCACTTCTCACGAGACTGTACACGTCCCAGAAAGCCCAGACAACAATTCCAACCACGCGCAAGTACAAGTCGCAGCACGGAAACCGACTACTACCAAGAACCCGCAACCGCACGCCGCACAGAAACCACGGCCGAAGAACAAGCCAAGGGGTGGATGGACACACTGAGGGGAGCTAGTGACGAGGTCAAGGACCTCGTATTCAAGGATCTCTGGACCCAAGAGGGTTTTCAGGACGCCTGAACCCATCGGCCTGGGTGAGGGCGGTTAATTGTAACTCTGTAATCATGACTCGCTATCGTTCGCTTCGAATTCCAGTCTCGATTCGCACAAGTTACTCCATGGCCGATATCAAAGGGCTCGTTGACTCAGGAGCCACCGACAATTTTATAAGACCCGCGTTCGCCAAACGCATGGGCCTCGGGCTACAAACCCTCGAGAAACCAAAGAAAATCTGGAACATTGACAATACAGAGAATAAAGCTGGGTCCATTACGCACTTCATTGACCTAGATGTTCAAACCAACGGCGTTTCGAAGGTCATGAGGTTCCTGGTCACCGACATAGGAAACGAGGATTTAGTCCTCGGATACCCGTGGCTAGCCACCTACGAACCAACCATCAGCTGGGCGCACGCCACCATACACGAAGACACCCTCCCGGTGGTACTACGATCAATCAACCCGGCAGAAACGCAGACCACCATTGCCCGTACAATGACTCAAGACGAAGCCGAAGATATCGTCCAAGAACTCGAAGAGGAATGCCAGATACGTACCACAGCCACCGAACTAGCCATTGCAGCTAATCAAAACACCGTCGTGGAAGCTCTCCCAGAACCATATCAACGCTTTGCGAAAATCTTCAGCGAAGAAGCATCCCACCGATTTCCACCATCACGACCTTGGGACCACGCAATTGACTTCAAACCGGGCACACCCCCTAGTATCGACTGCAAAGTCTACCCAATGTCGCAAGACGAAGACAGACAACTGCGCGAATGGCTGGACGAACAACTCAAGCTAGGATACATCCGACCCTCGAAGTCACCCTACGCCTCGTCATTCTTCTTCATCAAGAAAAAGGACGGAAAGCTGAGACCGGTACAAGACTACCGGCGAATCAACGCCTGCATGGTGCGCAATCAATACCCACTACCTCTTATGTCGGAACTCATCAACGACCTTGGAAATGGACACATATTCACCAAACTCGACGTCCGCTGGGGGTACAACAACATACGGATCAAAGAGGGCGATGAACACAAGGCTGCGTTCAAAACGAAATACGGATTATTCGAACCCCTCGTCATGTACTTCGGACTTACAAACTCACCGGCAACGTTCCAGAACATGATGAACGACATCCTAGGCGATACAATTCGCATTTTCGCAGCGATGGGTACAATCATCCGTGTCTACATGGACGACATCGGTATCGCAACCCTTGAACACGTAGGGCTCCAAGCACACATAGACGCAGTATGCACCGTACTTCAAATCGCGATGGACCACGACCTATACTTCAAACCGTCCAAATGTACATTCCACCAACCGCGAATGGATTACCTGGGGGTAATTCTTGAAAAGGGGGTGACTCGCATGGACCCCGTAAAAATTGCTGGCATACGCGACTGGCCCACACCCACAAAAGTACGTGACGTACGCTCATTTTTGGGCTTCTGCAATTTTTACCGCCTCTTCATTCGCGGCTTTGCCACATACGCACGAGCCCTCAACAAACTCACACGCAAGGACGCAGAGTGGACGTGGAGCAAAGACGAAGAAACGGCCTTCCAAAACCTCAAACGCCTAGTCACAAGCGAACCGGTACTCGCACACCCCACGTTGACAGACCAATTCGAACTCGAAGTAGACGCATCGGGATACGCAGTAGGTGCAGTACTCCTACAGAAGAAGCAAGACGGGAAAAGACACCCACTCGGCTACTTCTCGGCCACCCTAAACGAAGCGGAACGCAACTACGACATATACGACTTGGAACTCCTGGCGATTGTCAAGGCACTACGACACTGGAGACCATTCCTGGCAGGCTCACCGCACAAAATCAAAATCTTCTCCGACCACCTCAACCTCACACACTGGAAGACACCACAAAAGATAAGTCGCCGCGTAGCTCGAGAAGTCCTGGAACTTATGGAATACGACTTCGAGATCCACCACATCAAGGGAACCAACAACGGCCGCGCAGATGCGCTGTCACGAAGACCCGACTACGACAAAGGAGAACGCGACAACGAAGGAGTCATCGTCCTACCCGAGAGGGTATTCGTGCGAAACACCACCACACAATCACCGGAAACCCTCGAACAAGACGAAAGCATCCTACGCCCCTGGGTAGATCCACACAAGCTCAAGAAGATCGAAGGGGTCTGGTACCACCAAGGCGCACGAGTAATCACCGGAGGCCCAGAAGAAATCCGCACGGTCATCGCCAACCATCACAACCCCCCCGTTTACGGTCACCCGGGAATCAAGCGAACAGCGAGGATCATCGAGCGTGACCACTGGTGGCCAAACATGTTGAAACACGTCACCGAGTACGTTCAAGGCTGTGCGGAATGTCAGCGCCACAAAGTCAACAACCGCCCGACGCGAGCCCCATTAATACCCATCACGCCAACACCTGACGCTAAGCCATTCGAAGTCATCGCTCTCGACTTCATCACTAAACTACCGGAGTCACAGGGATACGATTCGATCCTCACCGTAACGGACCACGACTGCACTAAAGCATCAATATTCATTCCCTGCAACGAAGAGATAT
This sequence comes from Lactarius akahatsu, assembly GCA_021524915.1. Taxonomy (NCBI): domain Eukaryota; kingdom Fungi; phylum Basidiomycota; class Agaricomycetes; order Russulales; family Russulaceae; genus Lactarius; species Lactarius akahatsu. The sequence continues at coordinate 88,493 of JAKELL010000081.1, read as the reverse complement.
CAGCAGAAGAAACCGCCGCCCTGTACGTGACCCACGTGTTTCGGAGATTCGGATTACCGGCAAAAATCATCAGCGATCGCGACCCACGCTTCGCATCAAAATTCACACGAGAGCTGTGCCGAATCCTCGGCATCTACCAAAACATCTCAACGGCGTACCACCCTCGAACAGACGGACAATCAGAGCGCACCAACCAATGGCTGGAACAGTATCTCCGGTTCTGGGCCAACGAACGTCAAGACAACTGGGCGCAATTTCTACCTATGGCAGAATTCGCGCACAACAACTGGCCCCATGAGGCAACAAGGAAGTCCCCATTCTCACTCCTAATGGGGTATGACCCGCGCGCTGATTGGATCGACAAACCATCCCCTATCCCACAGGTACTCACGCGACTTCAGCAATTCCGAGAAGCGCGGAAAGAAGCCCAGAACCTTATCAAAAGGGCACAATCGTTGTGGGTCAAGCACCGGAACACACCCAAGTACCAAGTTGGGGACCAAGTATGGCTAGAAGGGCGACATCTACGAACCAATCAACCGACTGCCAAGCTGGCGGCACGACGGCATGGCCCATTCAAAATCACGCGCGTCCTATCACCTGTCAATTATCAACTGGAACTTCCCACACAGTGGAGTATTCACCCTGTGTTCCACATCGATTTACTCACACCATATCGCGAGACACCCCTACATGGGGAAAACTTCCAATGTCCACCACCGGATCTAGTGGATGGGGAAGAGGAGTATGAAGTGGAGCGCATTCTAGACTCCAGACAATTCGGCCGGAACAAAAAACTGCAGTACCTTGTGAAATGGAAGGGATACCCAGACTCGGAGAATCAGTGGGTCAACAAGGATGACGTATTCGCTGACGAAGCCATAGCGGAGTACAAGCGGAATTCAATGGTAGCCAGGACACATATAAACCGGACATCCGACGCTAAGTCACCCCCATCTCCTCACACTGGACTCTCCACTAAACTCGAAATGTCTTTTCCCACTGCCTCCTCTTCCACCCCTCTCACTGCCCGACTGGTCGACAGCCTCACCTACGAAGAGCTCCGCACCGCCCTCGAAAACCCCCAGTCTATCATCGACCTGGAAGACCCCGACCAACCCGCCACATACTGGCTCACCAACGGCATTGGTGAAAGACTCTCAACGGCCCCCTACACGGAAGCCGAGATTGCTCGGCTTCGTGCAGCTCTCGGAGGGGGTGAAGATTCCTCACCTCGACCTCTCCCCGTTCGAGTCAAGCACGAGAAAGAAGAAGACTCGGGCCACGCTGCGGTGGCAGGAGTGGATGAAGAACCGGCCGTGGAGGCCCCCCGCGGAGCATTGGAGGCAGCAGCAACTGGCGACGGCAGCGACACGACGAGCGTGCATTCTCATCCGACGCCGACAGCACACCGCGATGCTGAAAGAGCAGTGTACGAAGCGGTCGAAGGGACTTTGAGGGAGTGGTACCCAGCTGAGCAACCCTACCTCATCACCGCCACCGATACTGATGACCCTCGCGAAACTCCCTACGCGTGCGACACCACGGGTCGCCCTCTCTACCGAGGCGGAGTCGTCGTCGACACGGAGGCTAACCCCCTCCCCACCGTTCGCCTCCGGTATCTTGGAGGCACCACACGCTCCGCCCCCCACGGCTACAAGCACAACCGCGGGGACGACTTCATTCACTATCCCATCACCGACGCCCAAGGAGTCACACGCCAGGCCACGTTCGTGCAGGTAGTCGGTGGACCAGACCCCCTCGTGTTAGGTCTCGTCGACGACAGCGACAAGGTCTACAGTCGCCCCTTGTACGCGGAACCACAAGTACGCGAGGCGGGCAAGCCTCATTACGCCCCGGAAGACCTATACACTCTTGTAGCCGGGCACAGTAACCAGCACCGTACGGATCGGGCAGTAAACGAGTTGAGGGACGTAGGGCTCAAAGCCGAGCTGACCCGATTCCGCGCGTACCGACACGAGGCGGAGAGGATGGAGCAGAGGCTTCACGCCCTAGCTCAAGCGCTTGGTGGGGTACAGGCAGAACTTGCCCGGTGCAAGTTTAGGCTGGAGATGGCTAACGTGCTAGATCGAATTACGGAGAGACAGGAGGCATGGGTCGGTGGCATTGGACCCACTTGGCGCCGTGGGCGTCGCAGCTGAAAAGGGGGTGATGTCACGATCGCGGGAACGGACTCTTACTTACGGATATGACCACGTTAGTAAGTAGTAATGTGTCATGGACTTCATCATCAGTCAGCAGTCGTAGTATCACATGTTAAGTACTATGACTCATTCCTAGTAGTAGCGGTAGTAGGGTTCGAGCTACTTACGCTACTAGTCGTCTCGGGTTCAAGGGGAGCTTTAAAGCATCCTCTCATGTGTATAAATAGTGGCTCGACAAGACCAAGATACGCCATCTTGGTCTTCTTCAATTCACCACTTTCACTCATCTCTTCACGCGTGCTTCGCTTGTCTCCTCTAGAGCAAGTCGTCTTCATCGATTATCGGACTACCTAGTGGCACGATTTGCCCTAGTGTACACTTAGATCACGTGCCTGTAAGCACCGTGTATCCCGTGATCAGGTCACGTGACCTCGAAGGAATATTCTGCTAAGTCGTGAAACGCCCTTTCGTGTCCAAGTCGGACTAACGCCAGTGGTGGCGTTACAACTTGGGAGCCAGCAAAGAACCTAGCCCATGCCCTGGATAAAGTTAGGGAGTTTCACTCCATCAACCCGGGCGTGCCTAGAAAAATAGCAGCTCTCATTTACATGTCCTTGCCTTGGCAAGCGTCTCATATGTACACAGAGGCCAATGCGGACGTTGACCCTTAAGAAGGGGGGTGATGTCATGGACGTGTATATTTATTTCCTATTTTTCTGTATTTATACAGAATTATCCAAGGAGATATAAAGGGCCAAAGTATGAGACATCATCAGTCACATGCTGCCATGATGTGCACCCTTAAGCATGTGACCCTGGGACAGTTGCAGCCTTAACAGGACAACCCAACCCGGTCACATCCCACATATGTATGGACTCTTATGATTGGTAGATAAGGAAGGAACCTTCTAGATAGTTCTAGACCACACTTAGTAGTATATGCTTACCCGCTGTATTAGGTTTTATTCAGCAAAGATAAGGCATTGTGTCAGCACTATAACAAGTGCATCAGTCAGCACAATAGATAGCACTATTAATAGACACAACGTGTCAGCTCCTGAGTCATGAAGTCTTACTGTACACTTAGTAATAGTGTTTAGACTCAGTTCAAGCTCAGCCCTAGTAGCATATATAAACCCTCCTGTAGCATCCTGAGTGGAACCAACTTGTCCTCTTGGTTCTCCACTCAGGTGCGTATTGTCACGGACGTGTATATTTATTTTCCTATTTTTCTGTATTCTTACAGAATTATCTAAGGAAGATATGAAGGGCCAAAGTACAAGACATAGTCAGTCACATGCTGCCACCATGTGCACCTTCAAGCACATGACCCTGGGATAGTTGCACCCTTATCAGGACAACCCAATCCGGTCACACTCCATATATGTATGGACTTATGCAATTGGTAGATAAGGAAGAACATTCTAGATAGTTCTAGAACTGGCTTAGTAGTTTATGCTTACTCGCTGTATTAGGTCTTACTCAGCAAAGATAAGGCATCACATCAGCGCTATGACAAGTGCATCAGTCAGCACAATAGATAGCGCTATTAATAGACACAACACATCAGCTCCCAAGTCACGGAGTCTTACTGTACACTTAGTAATAGTGTTTAGACTCAGTTCAAGCTCAGCCTCAGTAGCATATATATACACTCCTGTAGCGTCCTGAGTGGAACCAACTTGTCCTCTTGGTTCTCCACTCAGGTGCATATCTCTCTGTACTCCTTACTTTACTCAAATCTAACTTGTCCTCTTGGTTCTCCACTCAGCGTACCACAGCGTGATCACTGACATCTTGAGTTCTTGTATAAAGACTCTAAAGTCGACTGTCCACTCCACTGTGACTGTGTGTTAGTGTGTGATTTATCTCCGTGCCAAGCTTGGGTGTGCTCACCAGACAGTTCACTTCTAGTTTAACACTTGAGCTTGATGTAGCAAGGTGTCATACCGCTACATGTATCCTCTGTACTCCTTACCCTATGCAATCTAACTTGTCCTCTTGGTTCTCCACTCAGCATGCCACAGCGTGATCACTGATAACTTGAGTTCTTGCATAAATACTCTAGGTCGTTGTCCTCTCTGCTGTGACTGTACATTTAGTGTGTGATTTATCTCTGTGCTCGGCTTGAGTGTGCTCACCTGACAGTTCACCCTTAGTTCACACTTGAGCTTAGCGTAGCAAGGTGTCATGCTGCTACATGTACAGCGATGCAGGAAGTGATGAGAGCAGTTGTGAGCAAGACCTCCTTGGCCTGGGTTTTGGGGTCAATTGGGGGCTCCAGTGATTCTCCAGGCAGGATGAAAGTTTGTCCCTGTTGGAGGCTAGCAATGGTGTAGAAGAATGGTGAGATTTCCGTCCACTCAAGGGTGAAGTCATTGAGTGCCGCTCATCCTGCTGCCATTGATTTCCCTTTGATGATGGCAGCGGTGGTGGTGTGAGCAGTGAGGGGGAGGCCATATTTGACTGCATACGTGAATATGAAGTTGTGGGAGTGGGACTGCGACCATTGTCCAGAGAGGATGATTATTTTCCCTTTGGAGAGTCACTTGACCTCCTGTCATACTTCGGCGATGAAGGAGGACGGAGCCTGCTTGTAGATTTGAAGTTCAATGTTTGGGTCATTATTGCCTTGCCCATGAATGATCATTGTCACGGATGCGTATATTATTTTTCCCCATTTTTCTGTATTTATACAGAATTATCTGAGGAAGATATAAAGGGCCAAAGTATGAGACTTCGTCAGTCACGTGTTGCCACCACGTGCACGTGACCCTGGGATAGTTGCCCCCCTTAATGGGACAACCTAATCCGGTCACACCCTATATACGTACGGACTTAGATGATTGGTAGATAAGGAAGGAACCTTCTAGATAGTTCTAGACCAAGCTTAGTAGTTTACGCTTACTCGCTGTATTAGGACTTACTCAGCATAGATAAGGCATTGCGTCAGCGCTATGACAAGTGCATCAGTCAGCACAATAGATAGCACTATTATTAGACACGACGCATCAGCTCCTGAGTCATGGAGTCTTACTGTACACTTAGTAATAGTGTTTAGACTCAGTTTAAGCTCAGCCCCAGTAGTGTATATAAACCCTCCTGTAGCGTCCTGAGTGGAACCAACTTGTCCTCTTGGTTCTCCACTCAGGTGCACATTCCTTTGTACTCCTTACTCTTTACCAATCTAACTTGTCCTCTTGGTTCTCCACTCAGCGTGCCATGGTGTGATTCACTGACAACTCTCGTCCTCGCACAAAGGCCTTAAGTCGTTGTCCACTCCATCGTGACTGCACGCTTGGTGCATGATTTATCTCCGCGTTAGGTTGAGTGTGCTCACCTGACGGTTCACCTTTACCTCACACTTGGACTTAACGTAGCGAGGTGTCATACCGCTACAATCATAACTTCCGTGTTTGGGTTATCTTTCCATCGGGCTGCAGTCTCAGGGCACAACTTGCCTCCTGGGGTGTGGCCCATAGATTGGTTGACCTCTCTTGCATTGGCTGCCGTGGTGGTCTGCTGGTGGGCCACCTTTTGTGTGACAATGCCTGCCCAGGAGATGGGCATTGTGGCCATCAGGATGGGTCTGCCATTCACATCGGTTTCCAGGTGGACCAGTTTGTCTGCTGGTGGCTGGAAGGATTTGCACACGACCGTGGCTTTTGCGGTGGGTGGGGGAATAGTGCCGGTTGTGGCACCTTCTGTGGAGAGCTTGGAGATGGGATCGTCCACAGGGTTATCAACATGGGCCATATGGTGCAGTGTCTCATCCATTGTGGAGGGTCCCGGCAGCAGAGCGGTGTTGGGCTTCAGGGGGGCTGCCACCGCCTCCTTAGCTTTAGCCGTCACTGCCTTCCCTTGCTTTGGCCTTGTGTTACGTCTCAGTTTGATTGGCACCTCGGGCTGGGAAGTGGACACTGATGCAGCGGCTATGACACCCTCGTCAGCAGTATATCATCATGGACTCATTGGATCAGTCAGCCAGGTAAGCTCTGGCGCATGTGATTGTACGATAGAATGGCTCGGATCTCGTAGATGACTTGGAGTGACTCATACTAGGATAGCAGTACTAGGGTTCATGGTACTTACGCTACTGGCTAGTTACATTCAAGCAGCGCTTCAAAGCCTGCACATATCTGCATAAGTAGAGTAGTGCAAAGACCAAGAACAGCATCTTGGTCTTCTTCCAATACCACCACCATCTACTTGTCTTTACTAAGAGGCCTTCCCCCTCTTAAGTGAGTTGTCTGGTATATCCCCTCAGACCAGGGATCCTCGTGACTTATCCTTTGCCTGTCTCTTTGTGGATCAGTGGAATATCCTGTTGGAGTCGCCACCTACCAAGTCAAGCTATACCGCAATGAGCATGTCGCCTTGCCTTACCACTCTTTCTATATACTTGACCACACCTCTTGGAGCAATGCCAAGTACATCGACAGAGTCCTGCCAGGAGTCGTCCAATTAGAAGACATCCACGCATACTTCAGAAGAGACGAAAGCCTTCAACCTCACCCGGCTTTCTACGCAGATGCCTTCATCAACCACAACTATCAGCTTTCGAGGATCGCCACCCAGCAAGAGGCCTAAGTCAGGCAAGTGTCCATGGTAGACGTTACATTAAGACCAAGATCCCACCGTGGCCAATCCTCTAACGAAAGACCTTTGGGTCCCTTTCCGGCCCTACTACATCGACAGATGAGGAGACCGCAACATCCCCAAGAGATACTTAGACTCCGCATTTTGGAAAGACGATGCAGAGGACCCAGGCTACATCACCTACTACACTGACTGACAGAATAACACCCGACTCATCCCTGTAGAATTCAACTTCGACAACCACTGTTGGGTAGAAATCCACTGGGACACCGCCTACAACAAATATCAAGTTGTCAAACCAGCAAGTTCTACCCTCAACCTTGACATCCGTCAAGCAGAAATCGTTACAAGAGATCAGTGGGGATTAATCAACGGAGAAGAAGAAGAACCCCTCTGATCCCCAACACCCAAAACACCAGCTCCATCACCATCAATCAGGAGCAACCCAGAGGAAATCATAATCAAAGATGAACAGGAGGAGGAACAACTAAGACACATCACTGAGTCCATCCCCACTAACATGTCTGCAACCATCACAATGGCCGCAGCTAGAACGGCCCTACTCGGCAAAACCAGATATGAACCACTCACTGGAAAACCACCTGGAGGAGGAGACAGAGGAGCCCCACCAGGAGGTGACCCCGACGACAACCCCCACAACAACAACAACAGACAAGTAGGCATAACCCCATTCACCATGCCCAACACCGACAAATTCTTGGGAAAAGAACCCAAGATCTTCATGGGCAACCAAGACGAAGCAGAGGCATTCTTCTCCCAATGGAACCAGTTCACAGGAGTCAACGCTGCCAACCAAAGCCTCAAAGTCCCTTACATCAAGGCGATGATGTTCCTAACCTACATCCAGGGACCACTCGTCGACAAATGGGCAACAGAGACCACGAAGTGGCTTGATGCCCAGGCAAACAAGAACGACCCATGGCTCTGGGCAGGAGTAGAGCTCGCATTCAAAGGCCAATTCTGCAACAACCTAGAGAAGGATCACGCAAGAGTAGAACTCGACAAAGGGTTCAAAATGTCGAATGAGGACATTGACAGCTACGTCACTAAATTTGAAAAGCTGGTTCGACAGGCTGACTACCAGTTGGACGAACCACTTGTCCTTGACAAATTCACAAGAGGCATTCCCCTCAAACTCTATCAAAATGCCTATCAATTCCACAACCCGCACAGCTACTCCCAATGGAAGAGCGCTCTCATCGAACAGCAGAAACACTACCTGCATATGAGAGTCAGATCAGATGGCTTTGGAAGACAACCACAAGCCATGCAACGACCCCCTCGCCAAAACTGACCACTCCAGTTCCAAGCCCCTCAATGCCAGGGGAACCAGCAAGGGTAGCAGCAATACTGCAACCACCCCAACACAATGGACACCACCCTGGGAAGAATCCGAGCAAGAGTTGCCAAAATTGGCGACGTCAATTGGAACCACCCAGAAGACCCAAGGGACTGGAACCCAGGAAGACCCCTGTTCCTGCCAAGGGCTGGGTTCATGCAATGTAGAGGAGGGGGACGTGGACTGATGAGCCTAAGGGATGTCACCTGTTACAACTGTAACCAGAAGGGACACTTCTCATGTGATTGCAACCAGCCAAGGAAAGCTCAAGGCAGAGGCGCCTACATCGAGGAAGTTCCCACTGCTCCTCAGAGCGTGATGGAAGAACCGCTCATTGACCTAGATGAACCAGTACAAGCCAACCGTGCAACTGTGGACTTGCAAGTCCAGGACATCCTGGCATGCGTTGCAGCCCTACCACAAGAGCAGGCAGAGGAATTAGTTAAGAATATGGTGGGGAGGCAGGATTTTCAAAGCACCTGAACCCAACGGCCTGGGTGAGGGCTTCAAATTGTAACTTGTCATTTATCACACACTATCGATCTATGCATGTCCCAGTTTCAATCTGCACAAGTTACTTCATGGCCAAAAGAAAAGCACTAGTGGACTCCGGGGCCACACACAACTTCATACACCTGGACTTCGTCAAAAGAATGAATCTTGGGACAAAGGAGCTGCCCAATCCCCACAATATTTGGAACATTGACGGGACACATAACAAAGGGGGGAAAATCACCCACTACATCGACCTGAACATCCAAACTGATGGAAAGTTGAAAACTATTCAGTTTCTCATCACCAACGTCGGAGGAGAAGATCTCATTTTGGGATACCCATGGCTTGCAACCTTCCAGCCCAAAATACAATGGGCCACTGCCACGATGGACACCAAACAGTACCCCATCATCATCTGCACCACCAACCTGAATAAACCAACTCCCAAAGACAACCAAGCAGAAATATGATGAATGGTCACACAGATACAGGATGACCAAAAACTACAGGCCTTCCAAGAATTGGAAGAAGAAACACGCCCAACACACATATGGACCATGGCAACAGAACTAGCAATATCAGCTCACAAAGACTCGGAAAAGAAGAGTCTACCCAAGGAATATGAACGACATGCAAAGGTATTCAGCGAGGAAGAGTCGCAATGATTCCCACCATCAAGACCATGGGATCACGCCATCAACCTCAAACCAGGTGCACCAGACCACATCAACTGCAAGATCTATCCACTTAACCAAGCAGAAGATAAAGCACTGGAGGAATTCTTGGACGAGCAACTGGCCAAAGGATATATTCAACCCTCTAAATCCCAGTATGCAGCCCCTTTTTTCTTCATCAAAAAGAAGGACGGAAAGCTACGACCAGTACAGGATTACCAGGAACTCAACATGTGGACTATATGCAACCAATACCCACTCCCGCTTATACCCCAACTGATCGCAGACATAAGTGGAGGTTGGATATTTTCCAAATTTGATGTCCGATGGGGATACACCAACATCAGGATCAAACCAGGAGATGAGCACAAGGCAGCGTTCAAGACGAATGGGGGTTCTATGAACCATTGGTAATGTACTTTGGCATGACAAACGCACTGGCAACTTTCCAAGACATGATGAACTTCATCTTCAGGCCACTCATTGAATACCACAAGAAGAAGGGAACCATCATACACATATACATGGATGACATCAGAGTCGCAATGGCCACAATGGAACAAGCTCACACAGAAGCAGTCCATGACATCCTGGACCTACTGGAACAACACGACCTGTACCTCAAACTGGAAAAGTGCACATTCCACTCTGACACCCTCGATTACCTGGGGGTAATCATTAAGAAGGGGGTGATTCGCATGGACCCTGTCAAAATTTCTGGAATCTGCAAATGGCCAATCCCCAAAAATGTCAAACAGGTGCAATCATTCCTAGGCTTCTGCAACTTTTACCGTGCTTTCATCTGAAACTTTGCCACACACGCACAACCACTTAACAAACTTACATGCAAAGACACAGAATGGCTATGGGGAATGGAACAACAGACAGCCTTCGACAAACTCAAGACCCTAGTAACAGAAGAACCGGTACTCAAGCACCCAGAACTAGACAAACCCTTTGAACTAGAAGTCGATGCCTCGGGATACGCAGTAGGAGTGGTACTACTCCAACACGACAAGGACAACAAGTGACACCCAATCGCCTACTACTCCAATACCCTCAATGCAGCTGAATGAAACTATGACATCTATGACCTGGAACTGTTAGCCATCATTAAAGCACTGAGGAACTGGAGGCCATACCTTGCAGGATCTCCACACAAAATCAAGGTATTCTCCAACCACATGAACCTGCAGTATTGGAGATCCCCCCAGAAGATTAGCAGACAGGTAGCAAGGGAAGTACTGGAGCTCTCCAAATACAACATAGAAATTCACCACATCAAAGGAACTGTGAACAGTAGAGCTGACGCTCTGTCAAGGAGACCTGACTATGACCAGGGAGAACACGACAACGAACAAGTCACAGTACTCCCTGACCACATATTCATCAGAGCTGCAGCAATAGACACCACAGACAACCCAACATGCATGAGCCCAGTAATCTCGATGGATGAAATGCAGCCCACGTACCCAGTATACACCCAAGACAACAATGTGATCGTGAAGTGGGTAGACCTGCACAAACTAAAGTGCATCAAGGGCACCTGGTACAAAGAAGGACAAAGAGTAGTCACGGGGGATGCTCATGAATGGAGGCATATTATACAAGCACACCACGACACCCTAGCCTATGGACACCCAGGAATCAACCAAACCATCAAACTCATTGAGAGGTACTATTGGTGGCCTGGACTTCAGCAAGAGGCACAAGATTACATCAAGGGATGCGTGGACTGCCAGCGAATCAAGGTCAACAACCGACCAACATGCACCCCTCTGCAGCCAATCTTCCCCAAACTGGAAGCAACCCCATTTGAAGTCATAGCACTAGACTTCATCACCAAACTACCCCAAACGGACGGCTGTGACTCCATACTGACAGTGATGGATCATGATTGTTCCAAAGTGGCAATATTCATCCCCTGCCAAGAGGAGATCAGCGCAGAAGGAACTGCAGCCCTGTACGTGACACATGTCTTTCCCAGATTCGGACTACTGGCGTGCATTATCAGCGATTGGGACCCCAGATTCATGTCAAAGTTCGCCTGCAAACTGTGCCAGATACTCGGCATCAAACAAAACATCTCGACCGCGTATCACCCCAGAACCGATGGCCAATCAGAATGCACCAACCAATGGCTAGAACAGTACCTAAGATTCTGGGTTAACAAACAACAAGACAACTGGATCCGATACCTGCCTATGGCAGAATTCACACACAATAACTGGCCCAACGAGTCTACCCAGGAGTCCCCCTTTAACGTTCTCATGGGATATAACCCACGCGCTGATTGGATCGACCAACCTTCCCCTATTCCACAGGTGGCGCTACGAGCGCAACAGTTCAAAGAAGCTCGAACACATGCCCAGGAACTGATGATCAAAGCGCAGCAGGGGTGGATCAAACACAAGAACACCCCAAAATACCAAATTGGAGACCTCGTGTGGCTTGAAGGGTGCCACCCACATACCAATCAGCCAACCACAAAACTCATGCCCAGAAGACATGGACCCTTCCAGGTCGTCCAGGTGATGTCCACAGTCAACTATCGCCTAGAACTTCCCATGCAGTGGAGCATTCACCCAGTATTCCACACGGACCTTCTAACTCCATACAAAGAAACTCCCACACATGGCCCCAACTATCAGTGCCCACTGCCAGATCTGGTCGATGGAGAGGAAGAATATGAGGTCGAGAAGATTCTAGACTCTCGAAGGTTCGGTAGAACAAAGAAACTGCAGTATTTGGTCAAGTGGCGTGGGTATCCAGACTTGGACAACCAGTGGGTCTCCAAGGATGACGTGTTCGTGGACGAAGCAATTCGGGAATTCAAACATTCAAACCCTGAGAGAGAAATGCATATAAGCGCAGGGAATTCCCAAGAGACATCCCCATCTCCTTCACTCACTCTCCCAACCGCTCATGTCTACATCCCCAGTCCAAGTCCATTATGTTCTTGACGATCTCCTCCCTGTCTCAGTCCAACCTACCTGTAATGCCACCACTGGCGTTAGTCCGACTTGGACACGAAAGGGTGTTCACGACTTAGCGGAATGTTTCCGCGAGGTCACGTGACCTGATCACGGGATACATGGCGCTTACGGGCACGTGATCTGAATGTACACCAGGGCAAGTCGTGCCACTAGGTAATCCGATAATCGATGAAGACGACTTGCTCTGGAAGAGACAAGCGAAGCACGCGTAAAGAGGCAGATGAGAGTGGTGAATTGAAGAAGACCAAGATGGCTTATCTTGGTCTTATCGGGCCACTACTTATACACATGAGAGGGTGCTTTAAAGCTCCTCTTGAAACTGGGACGACAAGTAGCGTAAGTAGCTCGAACCCTACTACAGCTACTACTAGGAATGAGTCATAGTATCTAGCATGTGATACTACGACCGCTGACTGATGCGTTAAGTCCATGACACATTACTACTTACTAAGGGGTCATATCCGTATAGTAAGAGTCCGTTTCTTGCATACCGTGACACCACCCCCTTTTCAACTGCGACGCCCACGGCGCCGAGTGGGGCCTATCCCTCCAACCCAAGCTTCTTGTCTCTCCGTGATTCGGTCCAATACGTTAGCCATCTCGAGGCGGAACTTACAGCGGGCGAGCTCCGCTTGCACCCCTCCGAGCGCCTGTGCCAGGGCGTGGAGCCTCTGCTCCATCCGCTCGGCTTCATGTCGGTATGCGCGGAAACGGGTCACCTCGGCCTTAAGCCCCATGTCCCTCAGCTCGTTCAGCACCCGGTCCGTCCTGTGCTGATTACTGTGTCCGCCGACGAGGGCGTACAGGTCTTCGGGGGCGTAGTGAGGTTTCCCCGCTTCGCGCACCTGGGGTTCCGCGTATAGGGGTCGGCTGTAGACCTTATCGCTGTCGTCGACGAGGCCCAGTACGAGGGGGTCGGGGCCGGCGACTACCTGGACGAAGGTCGCCTGGCGCGTTACTCCCTGCGCGTCGGTGATGGGGTAGTGGACGAAATCGTCCCCCCGATTATGTTTGTATCCGTGTGGGGCGGTGCGGGCGCTGCCTCCCAGGTAGCGGAGGCGGACGGCGGGGAGTGTCCTGTCCTTGGTGTCGACGACGACTCCGGCGCGGTACAAGGGTCGCCCCGTGGTATCGCAGGCGTATGGGGTTTCGCGGGGGTCGTCAGAGTCGGTGGCCGTGATAAGGTAAGGCTGCTCAACTGGGTACCATTCCCTTAACGTCCCTTCTACTGCCTCGTACACCGCTCTTTCAGCGTCGCGGTGTGTTGTCAGCGTCGAATAAGAATGCACACTCGTCGTGCCGTCGCTGCCTCCACTGGTCCGCGTGCGGCCTCCAGGGTCGGTTCTTCATCCACTCCTGCCACCGCAGCGTGGCTGGCGTCTTCATCGTCTTCTTGCTGCTTGACTCGGACTGGGAGAGGTCGAAGTGGGGGACTCGCAAAGAGTCCGACAGCTGCGCGAAGCCGAGTAATTTCGGCCTCCGTGTACGGTGCGGTGTTGAGGCGATCCCCACGGCTGTTGGTGAGCCAGTAGGTGGCGGGTTGGTCAGGCTCCTCGACGTCGATGATGGATTGCGCGCTGGTGAGGGCCTCTCGGAGCTCTTCATGGGTGAGGCTGTCGATGAGACGGGCAGCGAGAGGGGCGGTAGAGGTGGCAGTGGAGAAGGACATTGTTGGTTGAGTAGGGAATCCAGTGTGAGGGGATGGGGGTGACTTAGCGTTGTCTGCCCGGTTTATATGTATCCTGGCCGCGGTTGAACTCCGCTTGTACTCCGCTATAGCTTCGTCAGCGAATACGTCATCCTTGTTGACCCACTGATTCTCCGAGTCTGGGTATCCCCTCCATTTCACAAGGTATTGCAATTTCTTGTTCCGGCCGAATCTCCTGGAGTCTAGAATGCGCTCCACCTCGTACTCCTCCTCCCCATCCACTAGATCCGGTGGTGGGCGTTGGAAGTTTTCCCCATGTAGGGGCGTCTCGCGATAGGGTGTGAGTAAATCAATGTGGAATATGGGGTGAATACTCCACTGCGTGGGAAGTTCCAGTTGATAATTAACTGGTGATAGGGCGCACGTGATTTTGAATGGGCCGTGCCGTCGTGCCGCTAGCTTGGCGGTTGGTTGATTGGTTCGCAGATGTCGCCCTTCTAGCCACACTTGATCCCCAACTTGGTACTTGGGTGTGTTCCGATGCTTGACCCATAGCGATTGTGCCTTTTTGATAAGGTCCTGAGCTTCTTTCCGCGCTTCTCGGAATTGCTGAAGTTGTGTGAGTACCTGTGGGATCGGGGATGGCTTGTCGATCCAATCAGCGCGCGGGTCATATCCCATCATGAGTGAAAAAGGGGATTTCCTCGTCGCCTCGTGTGGCCAGTTGTTGTGCGCGAACTCCGCCATTGGCAGGAATTGCGCCCAATTATCTTGACGCTCGTTGGTCCAGAATCTCAGATATTGTTCCAGCCATTGATTGGTCCTTTCCGATTGTCCGTCAGTTCGGGGGTGATACGCCGTGGAGATGTTTTGGTAGATGCCGAGGATTCGGCATAATTCGCGTGTGAATTTTGATGCGAATCTCGGGTCGCGGTCGCTGATAATTTTCGCCGGTAATCCGAATCTTCGAAACACGTGAGCGACGTACAGTGCAGCGGTTTCTTCCGCAGATATTTCCTCGTTGCAGGGGATGAATACTGATGCTTTGGTGCAGTCGTGGTCAGTTACGGTGAGGATCGAGTCGTATCCCTGTGACTCCGGTAGTTTAGTGATGAAGTCAAGAGCGATGACCTCAAATGGCTTAGTGTCAGGTGTTGGCGTGATGGGTACTAGTGGGGCTCGCGTCGGGCGGTTGTTGACTTTGTGGCGTTGACATTCCGCGCAGCCTTGAACGTACTCGGTGACGTGTTTCAACATGTTTGGCCACCAGTGGTCGCGTTCGATGATCTTCGCGGTTCGCTTGATTCCCAGGTGACCGTAGACGGGGGGGTCGTGATGGTTGGCGATAACCGTACAGATTTCCTCTGGTCCTCCGGTGATTACTCGTGCGCCTTGGTGGTACCAGACCCCTTCGATCTTCTTGAGCTTGTACGGATCTGCCCAGGGGCGTAGGATGCTTTCATCTTGCTCGAGGGCTTCCGGTGATTGCGTGGTGGCGTTTCGCGCGAATACCTTCTCGGGTAGGACGATGACTCCTTCGTTGTCTCGTTCTCCTTTGTCGTAGTCGGGTCTTCGTGACAGCGCATCTGCGTGGCCGTTGTTGGTCCCTTTGATGTGGTGGATCTCGAAGTCGTATTCCATAAGTTCCAGGACTTCTCGAGCTACACGGCGACTTATCTTTTGTGGTGTCTTCCAGTGTGTGAGGTTGAGGTGGTTGGAGAAGATTTTGATTTTGTGCGGTGAACCTGCCAGGAATGGTCTCCAGTGTCGTAGTGCCTTGACGATCGCCAGGAGTTCCAAGTCGTATATGTTGTAGTTGCGTTCCGCTTCGTTTAAGGTGGCCGAGAAGTAGCCGAGTGGGTGTCTTTTCCCGTCTTGCTTCTTCTGTAGGAGTACTGCACCTACTGCGTATCCCGATGCGTCTACTTCGAGTTCGAATTGGTCTGTCAGCGTGGGGTGTGCGAGTACTGGTTCGCTTGTGACTAGGCGTTTGAGGGTTTGGAAGGCCGTTTCTTCGTCTTTGCCCCACGTCCACTCTGCGTCTTTGCGTGTGAGTTTGTTGAGGGCTCGTGCGTATGTGGCGAACCCGCGAATGAAGAGGCGGTAAAAATTGCAGAAGCCCAAAAATGAGCGTACGTCACGTACTTTCGTGGGTGTGGGCCAGTCGCGTATGCCAGCAATTTTTACGGGGTCCATGCGAGTCACCCCCTTTTCAAGAATTACCCCCAGGTAATCCATTCGCAGTTGGTGGAATGTACATTTGGACGGTTTGAAGTATAGGTCGTGGTCGAGCGCTACTTGGAGTACGGCGCAGACGGCGTCTATATGCGCTTGAAGTCCTGCGTGTTCGAGGGTAGCGATGCCAATGTCGTCCATGTATACTCATATGATCGTTCCCATTGCTGCAAAGGCTCGGATTGTGTCGCCTAGGATGTCGTTCATCATGTTCTGGAATGTTGCCGGTGAGTTCGTAAGTCCAAAGTACATAACGAGGGGTTCGAAGAGGCCATGTTTTGTCTTGAACGCCGCTTTGTATTCATCGCCTTCCTTGATGCGTATGTTGTTGTATCCCCAGCGGACATCAAGTTTCGTGAATATGTGCCTGTTTCCCAGGTCGTTGATGAGTTCCGACATGAGTGGTAGTGGGTATTGGTTACGCACGGTGCAGGCATTGATTCTTCGGTAGTCCTGTACAGGTCTTAACTTGCCATCCTTTTTTTTGATGAAGAAGAACGATGACGCGTAAGGGGACTTCGATGGACGGATGTACCCTAGTTTAAGTTGTTTGTCTAGCCATTCGCGTAGTTGTCCGTCTTCATCTTGTGACATTGGGTAGACTTTGCAGTCGATGCTAGGGGGTGTGCCGGGTTTGAAGTCGATGGCGTGGTCCCAAGGTCGTGATGGCGGGAATCGGTGGGATGCTTCTTCGCTGAAGAGTTTTGCAAAGCGCTGGTATGGTTTGGGGAGGGCTTCCACGACGGCGCTTTGGTTAGCTGCAATGGCCAATTCGGTAGCTGTGGTATGTATCTGGCATTCTTCTTCGAGTTCCTGGATGATGTTCTCGGCTTCGTCTTGGGTCATTGCACTGGCAATAGTAGTTTGTGTTTCGGCCAGGTTGATTGATCGTAGCACTACCGGGAGGGTATCTTCGTGTATGGTGGCATGCGCCCAGCTGATGGTCGGTTCGTAGGTGGCTAGCCATGGGTATCCGAGGACTAAATCCTCATTGCCTATGTCGGTGACCAGGAACCTCATGACCTTTGAAACACCGTTGGTCTGAACGTCTAGGTCGATGAAGTGCGTAATGGACCCAGCTTTATTTTCCGTGTTATCAATGTTCCAAATCTTCTTTGGTTTCTCGAGGGGTTGTAGTCCGAGGCCCATGCGTTTGGCGAACGCGGGCCTCATAAAATTGTCGGTGGCTCCCGAGTCGACGAGCCCTTTGATATCGGCCATAGAGTAACTTGTGCGAATCGAGACTGGAATTCGAAGCGAACGATAGCGAGTCATGATTACAGAGTTACAATTGACTGCCCTCACCCAGGCCGATGGGTTCAGGCGTCCTGAAAACCCTCTTGGGTCCAGAGATCTTTAAATACAAGGTCCTTGACCTCGTCACTTGCCCCTCTAAGTGTTTCCATCCACCCTTTGGCCTGTTCTTCAGGCGTGGTTTCTGTGCGGCGTGCTGTCACTGGTTCTTGGCCGTAGTAATCCGTTTCCACACTGCGACTCGTGCTCGTGCGTGGTTGGAACGGTTGCCTTGGTTTCCTAGGGCATGTGCAGTCGCGTGAGAAGTGGCCTGGGTTGTTACAGTTGTAACATATCACTTCCCTCATGTCGCGGCGTGGTCCGCTTCCCCGATTCTGTCCTGGTCCTCCTCTTGGTGAGAAGGGCGGTCGCTGGTTTCCGCGGTTTGGGTCGCCTACTTCCGCGAGGCGTGCGCGTGCTCTATCCGCCGATGTGTCCATGGCGTTCGGATCATAGCGCGGTGGTGGAAACCTGGGCGGTGCCCATTGTGGGGCGTATCCACGGTTCTGCGGAGGTCGTGGTGTTGGGGTGTTGCGGGGCGTGGTGGTGAGCCCTAGGCGCGTGCGTAGGTGGATGTATTGCTTTTGCCTGCGCAGTGCTGCCTCCTTCCACTCATTGAAGGTCTACAGGTCGTCCAGTTCGTATATTTTGGTGAATAGGGCTCTCGGGAGTCCCGCCGTGAATCGGTCCAGTGTTTGGCGGTCGTTGAGGCGATAGTCAGCCTTCCGTGCCAACTGTTCAAAATTGGTGACGTACGAGTCAATATCATTGCCGATCATTTTAAATCCCTTGGCCAGTGTGGCCTGCGCTTGCTCTTGTTCGAGTACGTTCGAGAAGTGGTCGGAGAATCCCGCAGTTAAGGTATCCCATAGGAATGGGTCGTATCGGCTGCGTCCTTGATGTAGCTCGTTGTTGAGCCACTGGAGAAATCCGAGCGTCCAGTTGGACACTTGTGGGCCTTTGATAAAACCCAAGAACAACAGGCATCGCCGGTAGACATTGGTCATGATCGGCGCCTCTGAATTCTGTCCCCAGTATATGTGCCATTGTGTGAGGAAGGATTCGTACTCATCTTGGTTTCCGTCGAATATGGTCGGGGTTTCTCCTACTAACTTGTCTGACCCGTGTGGCGCTCCCAGCGCTGGTCCTGCTGCCGGCGGTGGTGGGGGTGGTGGTCCTCCGCCAAAGGGGTCTCCTCCACCTCCTCCTCCGAATTGAGGTTGTCCCCTTCCGTGTGGCGGCCTTCCGTCTTCTGGTGGTCCTTGACCAAAGGGTCCTCCGCGTCTTCTGGGTGGTGGAGGTCCTCCTGCGCCTGGTGGTGGGTCGGGGACATCTGGGCCTACTGCTCTGAAGATGGCCGCGTCGTCTGCGGTCATGCGGTGTCCCGTTGTTGGGTTGATGGGGCGTAGGTAGGACTCTGCTTCTTCGGTGATTCTCCTGGCTTCTTCGAGGGCTAGATTCTCTTGGGTGATTGTTGCTGTTGCCATATCTGCGGGTGGGCGTACTTCGATATTCTCGGGTTCGTTGATACGTAGGGACTCAGCTGTCTGTATTATTTCTCCCACTTCGGATTCTTCGTCGTTGTCGGTTTCTTCGTTGTCTCCACTAGTTTCGGATGGTGCAGGGGTTCTTGGTTCAGATGTGCTGGGTTCTTCTTCGGGTTGTCCGTCTATACGTCCCCACTCTTCATGTGTGGGTAGGTTCCTTGCGTCGATATCGCAGTTGTAGTTTCTTCCTGCGGGTTGTACTGCGTCGTATCGGTTGTCTACGGGGTTCCAAGTAATCTCAACCCAGCACAAGTTGTCAAAATTGAACTCAACGGGGCGGTATCGGGTTGGCCCCGACGCAAAGTCCACGAAGTATCCTGTTTCTCCTCGGTATTCTCTCCACCTAGCAGCTCCTAGGAATTGTGTTGGTACGTTTCAGTCTCCTCGTCGTTCGAGGGAGTAGGTTTGAAAGTTTCTCCACTGGTCTCGAGTTGTGAACGCCACGATGAAGGGATCTTGGTCTTAATGTAACGCCACCACTGGCGTTAGTCCGACTTGGACACGAAAGGGCGTTCACGACTTAGCGGAATGTTTCCTCGAGGTCACGTGACCTGATCACGGGATACACGGCGCTTACGGGCACGTGATCTGAATGTACACCAGGGCAAGTCGTGCCACTAGGTAATCCGATAATCGATGAAGACGACTTGCTCTGGAAGAGACAAGCGAAGCACGCGTAAAGAGGCAGATGAGAGTGGTGAATTGAAGAAGACCAAGATGGCTTATCTTGGTCTTATCGGGCCACTACTTATACACATGAGAGGGTGCTTTAAAGCTCCTCTTGAAACCGGGACGACAAGTAGCGTAAGTAGCTCGAACCCTACTACAGCTACTACTAGGAATGAGTCATAGTATCTAGCATGTGATACTACGACCGCTGACTGATGCGTTAAGTCCATGACACATTACTACTTACTAAGGGGTCATATCCGTATAGTAAGAGTCCGTTTCTTGCGTACCGTGACACTACCCTCATCATTCAGAACATGCCACCATCACCCCTGTCGCTTCCCCAGTCCATTCACAATGAAGGAAGTCATCCGTCTACCCCCGTACCATCCCTCCTTCCTTTGCCAACCTCTACAAGAGTTGGTTCAAGAGATCCTTCGCCACCCAACATGCCAACATCTGTGCCAGCCGATACCAACTCGACTCAAGTTCAAGAGGACTGGGACTTCGACTGGTACCTATCAGAGGAACATTGCCCTCTACACCAACACCTTGTATACGGGAACCACCTCACTACCACACACAATGAAACCCTGCCACTATGCACCACGGATGGGGAGCCCATCCGTATGCTGAAAGCTCCTCGACCCCAGGTCCGCATCTATCATGCGGAAGAACACAGCCCGGTTTCCTGACGCACAGTGGAGACTCCTCCACCCCTTGGGTTCCAATACAACAGGGGAGTACATTATATCCCTTTCCAGATCTGTGATGCTCAAGACCAGCTGCACCCAGCTCGGTATATGCAGCTCATCCTTATGGCGGACCCATTCGTCCTCGCCTACAGGAGGGGCAGTGACCAGCAGTACAGCAAACTGGTGCACGCCACCCCAAACGATGACTACCCCCGAGACCCCGACTACTGCAATGACGACCTGATCTTCTTGGATCAGCGCAGCATCATGAGGGAGTTGGTGGACCGAGCCCTCACGGGCATGAAGGACCTTATGTTAATGGCAGAGGTCCACTGATACCGCTGTGCCCAAGTGGGGGTCAAGGCTAAGGAGGCGGAGCTGGCCAGGATTACAGAGGAGTTGGACAAGGTCGCCAGAGTATGACAGGAATGCATACTCTGCTTGCAATGTGCCAATGCACTCATGTGCATCGAGGTGGAGCGGGACTCATACCGTCCCAGATTGGAGGCAGGGCAGCAAGTCACAGTGCAGAGAGAGGTGGCCCAGCGGGGTTGAGCTGGGGCTTGACCATAAGAAGGGGGTGATGTTACGTCTTGGTTTGATTGGCACCTTGGGCCAGGAAGTGGACACTGATGCAGCAGCTATGACACCCTCATCAGCAGTATATCATCATGGACTCATTGGATCAGTCAGCCAGGTAAGCTCCGGCACATGTGATTGTACAATAAAATGGCTCAGATCTTGTAGATGACTCGGAGTGACTCATACTAGGATAGCGGTACTAGGGTTCACAGTACTTACACTACTGGCTAGTTACATTCAAGCGGTGCTTCAAAGCCCATGCGTATCTGTATAAGTAGAGTAGTGCAAAGACCAAGAACAGCATCTTGGTCTTCTTCCAATACCACCACCATCTACTTGTCTTTACTAAGAGGCCTTCCCCCTCTTAAGTGAGTTGTCTGGTATATCCCCTCAGACCAGGGATCCCCGTGACTTATCCTTTGCCTGTCCCTTCGCGGATCAGTGGAATATCCTGTTGGAGTCGCTGCCTACCAAGTCAAGCTATACCACAACAAGCATGTCGCCTTGCCTTACCACTCTTTCTATATACTCGACCACACCTCTTGGAGCAACACCAAGTACATCAACAGAGTCCCACCAGGAGTTGTCCAATTAGAAGACATCCATGCATACTTCGGAAGAGACGAAAGCCTTCAACATCACCCAGCTTTCTATGCAGACGCCTTCATCAACCACAACTATTGGCTTTCGAGGATCGCCACCCAGCAAGAGGCCTAAGTCAGGCAAGTGTCCATGGTAGATGTTACACCTTGGATCACATGATGTGGACAGGGCGTTGATGCATTTGGACTGTGCATAGAGACCACTGTTGATCTTGTGTTTGAGGCGTAAGATGGTTGCATTCAAGGCTGCAAGCACCACAGTGAGACCATCGATCGGTGCAGCCACGAGGGGTGCAGGGGTCAGGTCTGCAAGCTGGGGTGGTGCACCGAGAACAGGACTGGGAGGGCGAACCGTGGTTGGCTGCTTGGCCTGCAAGGTGAGAGCAGCTACCTGCAGTGGTGCATTGGGGGTATGCACCAGGATGGGGGATTGGGAAGCAGTAGGTGCATGTATGGATGACCAGATGCCCTCATTGCGAGACTGGATCTCATCTGCCCAGATGTCAATTGCATAGTCAAGATCCTCCTCTATGGGTGTGGGGGGGGGAGGGGGGCCTCGATCGCTGCACGGGGAGTGGTGGTGTGGAGACCCTGGGGTTTTTTGTCTGCAGCAGGGTATATTGTGAGTGGTGGGAGGGTGGGGCCATCTACATGGGTGCATTTGACTCTGACAGGGGTCAGGGTGGTATTTGGGTTGTCATGGTGGATGAAGCTGGTAGCAGTGGGCGGTGTAGTGGGGAATGGTGGTGCAGGAGAGGCAGCCCTCGAGGGGGGGGAGATGGAGAGCTCGATTCCATCCACCTCAAGAGGGGCCAGCTTGTAATCAGCAGCCCCTCTGTCTGTGGGGGTCATTCAAAGCCCAGTCACAAGGCTTCACGGTGGAGAGTGGAGAGTTCACAACCATTGTGGTACTTTACCTTCCATGCTTTTATCTCCACCTGCACCCCTTTCTTCCATTCTTCTAGTGATGCGGTTGCCTCATCCTTGAAGAACATCTTCATGCTGTTGATCTTGCTTTGGTTCTTCATGTGCCACTCCTTTGCTGTTTCCTCATGTTCGAAGATCAGCTGTTGATGGATGGACTTGAGTTCCTGATCTTTGAGTTGCTTCAGACTAAGGAGCTCTTGCTTCATTTCTTCTTTGAGTCGTGAGTTGGTGGTGCTATGGATTTTGTTTGCGATGGTTTCCCATAGTGGGCCTTTGGTCCAGAAGGGGTCTTCTGCCACGAGGGACGCTTGGATTTCCTGGTGGATCACAGTGATGTGTTCATTGACCAGGCATTGGACCTCTTCGCGGATGCAGGGTTCGGCTTCCCTAACAACCTGTGAGTGTGTGATTGTGGGTGTGTTAGTGGGGCATTTCCCTTTCCTGTTCGGGTGGATGCCTGGGTACTGAGCCTCAAAGGCATCATGCATTGCCTCGACAAACTCGTGTTTGTACACTGCTTGCCATTTGTCAAGGTTTTGTAGAGCCTCCTGGTTGAGATTTGCGAAGATCTCCGCCTTGACAGCATCCTTGATCTCCTGCATCTCCCCTCCTTGGAGGTGTATGCACTCTCTTTCCTCCTGTATTAGGAGGTCCCTGGCCTCCCTCATCATCTGGCTGTCAGCCAGTATGGGGGGCCGTCTTGTCAAGGTGGTCCATTGTATTGTTAAGGATGTTGTTGAGCAGCTCAAAGTATGTGTCAGGGTGTCCCGTGCAGTTGTGCAGGTTGTTAGATGTGGTGGTAAAGAGGCCAGCAAGCTGCTGGCACATCATAACGAGAGCTTCACCCTCCTTCAGAGGGTGTGGAAGCACGTTACTAACTATGTGAGAGTCTGGGTGCCAATTCATTGCCTTAGTGCCTTTTGTAAGGTAGGCAGGTGAACGAATGGTGCCTCTGATTGCTGCACCTAGGAGGCCCATGATCAGGCGCATCCAGGATAGCGGGATTAGTAAGTTGGCAGTGAGCTTTGTTATGTTCGGGACTGATCGGCGCCTCGGGCCGGGAAGTGGACACTGACGCGTCGGCTATGACACCACGGTCAGCAGTAATACGTCATGGACTTATGGATCAGTAAGCCGGGTAAGCTCCAGTGCATGTGATTGTGTACGATAATGGCTCGGATCTCGGATGACTCGTTGTGACTCATTACTAGGATAGTTGTACTAGGGTTCACGGTACTTACGCTATTGGCTAGTAACATTCAAGCAGCGCTTCAAAGCCCGCGCGTATCTGTATAAGTAGAGTAGTGCGAAGACCAAGAACAGCATCTTGGTCTTCTTCCAATACCACCATCTTCTACTCATCATTACTAAGAGGCTTCCCCCTCTTAAGTGAGTGTCCGGCATATCCCATTAGACCAGGGATCCCCGTGACTTGTGCTAAACCTGTCCCTTCGCAGATCAGTGGAATACCCAGCTGACATCGCAGCTTATCAAGTCTTCCTGTACCGCAACGACCGCGTGGCCTCGCCTTATCACACGTTCTACATCCTCGACAGCACTTCGTGGGCCAGCGCCAAGTACATCGACAGAATCCCGCCCGGGGTCCCGCAGCTTGAAGATCTCCACGCCTACTTTGGACGTGACGAAAGTCTTCAGCCTCATCCAGCATTCTACGCCAGCACCTTCGCCAATCGTAACTATCGACTTCCAAGGATCACCACCAAGCAAGACGCCTAAGTCAGGCAAACGTCCGTGGTAGACGTTACAAGTTTGCTGTCATGGAGAGCCACCCCTCTGTTGATGGCTGTGATAACAAGGGAGGCTGCTGCGTGAAAAGATTCTACCGTAGTTTCGTACTCATGGTCTTTGCAGAGCTAAAGCAGCTTTGTGATGAAGTAGCTGCCCCAGCCTATGACCTGTTCAATCACCTCACAGGCCAGTTCGTCCTTCAGGGTGGAGTTGGTTTCCACAAGTGCAAGGTCAAATAGGCGGTCGTCTTCCCCATCCATGCCCCTAGTGATCAGGGTCATGTCCAAGGCCTTGGGGTCATACAGCTCAGTGAGGAGGCCTGACTTGATGGCCTGGAGGGCTGTAGTAAAGCCTCCTCCAGTGAGGGAGGGGGGGCGGTGCACTGTGGGGGGGTGAGCCGTTAGTGGATATGGATTCTACCATGGCGTGGCTCCAAATGGAGGTGTTGGACATGGCCCATGATTGGACGTGTGGGGTCTGAGAGGCAATGGAAGCACATCCCCTGACCTTTATCTCCTCTGGTTGCAGGTGGAGAGAGGCCAGAAGGGAGGGCACATTGTCCCAGAGCTGCTGCATGTTATCCACTTGTTTTTCAGCAGCACACAGAGCTTGGTCGATGGCCTCCAGTTTCACAATCCTAGCAGTGGGCTCTTGACCGCGTTGATACCACTTAGTCGTGAGTGTACTTCCAGGTCACGCTTAGTCAGTACACCAGTGCGTCCTAGTCAGTCGGTCAGTTGGCAGAAGCTCTCCTGCTACGCTGGGCTGTCTTGAGCTACCAAGAGGAGTACTGTCTATATAGCTAGACAGAGCCTTAGTGGTGGTAAGAGTCGAGTGGAATTGAACAAGACTAGAACGACAGATATAGGTGGACTACAGGTTCCTTAAATACAAGTACAAGATATTCATTTTTCTAGTATTTTTCTGTGTTTTCCTGGAAGTGCAGCAACTGAATCCAAACAGGCATAAACTGTGAGCTGGCAGAAGCAGAAGACAGGACTCTGAAACACTCGGAACATTCTGACAGAAACAGAAGCAGAAACCTGAAACACTAGATGCAGAAGCGAGAATTCTGAGGAACAAGAGGAATCCAGAAGTTTACACAGGCATGGCATGATGGGATCATGACATCCAGGGTGTTCTGCCCTACTGCATGGGTGGGGAATGCAGGGACAGTCGGTTCTTCGCTCTCTGGAGACTGCATTTGGCTGTCCAGCAGGGATCGCCCAGCTGCTGGGTCGGAGGGGATTTCAATGACTGACTTGGTGTCATCCCAATAGGCTTGCCCATCCTCCCTGAGACAGGGTTGTCCATAGCCGGAGGCAATGATGGGACCGGTAGTAGCGAGTGCGTAGGTCTCCAACATATTCAGGGGACCTGAGGAGGGGGTGGATATGATGTATTCAGGGAGTGGGTTTTTGAGTTTGGAGGGTGAGTAGGAACATGTTGTGTTCCTGGGGGGTTGGGCCATATTGGCAAAGGCATTGGGGAGTCACAAGGATACCAGGTGTTATTCCCAACAGTGAGGAGAGAGGTGCATTTTTACTCAAAGGCTAAGCTAGAACCAGCACTAGTCAAATGAGATGGTGGTGGTACGAGGGGGAAACATTGTAATATGTTGGTCTAGCCAAGCTAGCATAGCAGCCCTAGCCCTCACTATTGCCACCACTCCTCATAGCCACTCTTGACAGTCACCTTGTCATTGGAATGGCTGAACTCATCTGCAACACCAAGTCTGCTAGTGATTGGACTCAGAATGAGCTTGCAGCGTACAACATCACCATTGAGTATCAGGACACAACTACCTTCTTTGGCACACACACCCTCCCCCAGCCTGTCACCTTTAACCCAGCTGTCCTCACAGCTATGGGCCCTGATGCCCTGTGGGAAGTCCTGTTGCACAGCAATGCATGCAGTGTAACGTCTACCACTGACGTTTGCCTGACTTAGGCTTCTTGCTTAGTGGCAATCCTCGTGAGTCGATAGTTACGGTTGATGGAAGTCGTAGGATAAAAGGCTGGATGAGGTTGTAGGCTTTCATCTCTTCCAAAGTAGGCATGGAGATCTTCTAGCTGGATGACTCCCAGGGGAACTCTGTTGATGTACTTGGCGTGAGCCCACTCAATGCTATCAATGATGTAGAAGGAGTGGTAAGGGGAGGCTACATGTTCGTTCCGGTAAAGCTTGACTTTGTAGGCTGCAACATTTGCCAGGTAGTCCACTGATCCATGAAGGGACAGGTCAAGATAAGTCACAGGGAATCCCTGGTCTAACTAAGGGGATATGCCGGACACTCACTTAAGAGGGGAAACCTCTTAGTAAAGATGAGTAGATGGTGGTGGTATTGGAAGAAGACCAAGATGCTGTTCTTGGTCTTTGCACTACTCTACTTATACAGATACACGCGGGCTTTAAAGCGCTGCTCGAATGCTAACTAGCCAATAGTGTAAGTAGAGCAAACCCTAGTACAGCTATCCTAGTATGAGTCACTACGAGTCATCCAAGATCCGAACCGTTATCGTACAATCACATGTGCTGGAGCTTACCCAGCTGACTGATCACCTAAGTCCATGACGATATCCTGCTGACGGTGATGTCATAGTCGACGCATCAGTGTCCACTTCCCAGCCCGAGGCACCAATCAAACTGAAACGTAACATCACCCCCTTCTTACGGTCGAGCCCCAGCTCGACCCCGTTGCGTGGCCTCTCTCTGCGCTGCGACTCGCTGTCCCTCCTCCAATCCTGGGTGGTACGAGTCCTGCTCTGCCTCGATGCAAGTGATTGCGTTGGCATGTTGTAGGCGGAGTACGCACTCCCGCCGTACCCTGGCGATCCTGTCCAACTCCTCTGTCACCTTGGCCAGCTCTGCCTCCTTGGCCTTGACCCCCGCCTGAGCACAGCGATAGTGATGCACCTCCACTGTCAGTGTGAGGTCCTTCATGCCCGTGAGGGCTCGGTCTACTGACCCTTTCATGATGCTGCGCTGATCCAAGAAGATCAGGTCATTGTCGCAGTAGTCGGTGTCTCGGGGGTACTCATAGTCAGGGGCGGCATGCACTGGCTTCCTATACTGCTGGTCGCTGCCTCTCCTGTAGGCGAGGATGAATGGGTCCGCCATGAGGATGAGCTGCGTATACCGAGCTGGGTGCAGCCAGTCTTGAGCATCACGGATCTGGAAAGGGATGTAATGTACTCCCCTGTTGTGTTGGAACCCGAGGGGTGGAGGAGTCTCCACTTGATGTCAGGAAACCGGACTGTGTTCTTCCACACGATAGATGCGGACCTTGGGTCAAGGAGCTTTCGGCATACGGATGGGCTCCCTGTCTGTGGTGCATAGCGGAGGGGTTTCGTTGTGTGTGGTGGTGAGGTGGTTGCCGTATACAAGGTGTTGGTGTAAAGGGCAATGTTCCTCTGATAAGTACCGGTTGAAGTCCCGGTCCTCTTGAACTTGAGCTTCGTCCATATCAGGTTCCATGGTCATTGACATGTTGGGCGGCGAAGGATCTCTTGAACCAACTCTTGTAGTGGTTGGCAAAGGAAGGAGGGATGGTAAGGGGGTAGGTGGACGACTGTTTCGATCGTGAACAGACTGGGGAAGCGACAGGGGTGATGGTGGCACATTCTGAATGATGAGGGTTGGCTGCACTGAGATGGGGAGGAGGTCGTCGAGGACATAGTGAACTTGGACTGGGGACGAGGTCATGAGTAGATGGGAGAGTAAACGAAGGAGATGGGGACGTCTCTTGGGATTTCCCTGTGCTTATATGCGTTTCTCTGGCGGGATTTGAATGTTTGAACTTCTGAATTGCCTTGTCTGCGAATACATCATCCTTGTTGACCCACTGGTTGTCTGAGTCTGGGTACCCATGCCACTTGACTAAATATTGCAGTTTCTTTGTTCTGCCGAATCGCCGAGAGTCCAGAATCTTCTCGACTTCATATTCTTCTTCTCCATCAATCAAATCTGGTGGCGGGCACTGATAGTTGGGCCTGTGTGTGGGAGTTTCTTTGTACGGAGTAAGAAGGTCCATGTGAAACACTGGGTGAATGCTCCACTGCATGGGAAGTTCTAGATGGTAGTTGACTGCGGACATCACCTGGACAACCTGGAAAGGTCCATGTCTTCTGGGCACAAGTTTTGTGGTTGGCTGGTTGGTATGTAGGTGGCGCCCCTCGAGCCACACGAGGTCTCCGATCTGGTATTTTGGGGTGTCCTTGTGTTTGATCCACCCCTGCTGCACTTTGATCATCAGTTCCTGAGTGTGTGCTCTAGCTTCCCTAAACTGTTGTACCTGCAGCGCTACCTGCAGAATAGGAGAAGGTCGATCAGTCCAATCGGTGCATGGGTTGTAACCCATGAGGACGTTGAAAGGTGACTCCTTAGTAGATTCATTTGGCCAGTTATTGTGCGTGAATTCTGCCATAGGTAGATATCGTGTCCAGTCATCTTGTCGCTCATTGACCCAGAATCTTAGGTATTGTTCCAACCACTGGTTGGTTTGTTCCAATTGGCTGTCGGTTCTGGGGTGGTACGCCGTGGAAATGTTCTGTTTGATTCCAAGTATTCGGCATAGTTCGCAGGTAAATTTTGACATGAATCTGGGGTCTTGATCGCTGATGATGCACGCTGGCAGTCCAAATCTGGGAAAAACATGTGTCATGTACAGGGCTGCAGTTCCTTCTGCACTTATTTCCTCCAGGCACAGGATAAATACTGCTGCTTTGGAGCAATCATGGTCTGTTACTGTTAGTATGGAATTGCAGCCATCTGATTGGGGTAGCTTGGTGATGAAGTCTAGAGCTATGACTTTGAATGGGGTTGCTTCCAGTTTTGGGAATATTGGCTGTAGAGGTGCGCGCGTTGGTTGGTTGTTGACCTTGATCCGTTGACAGTTGGCGCATCCCTTGACATAGTCCTGTGCCTCTTGCCGGAGTCCTGGCCACCAGTAGTATCTTTCGATTAATTTGATGGTTCGGTTGATTCCGGGGTGTCCATAAGCGAGGGTGTCGTGATGAGCTTGTATAATACGCCTTCGTTCATGGGCGTCCCCTGTGACTACTCTTCGTCCCTCCTTGTACCAGGTGTCTTCAATGCGTTTGAGTTTGTGCAGGTCTACCCATTTTGTGATCAAGTCATTGTCTTGGGTGTATACTGGGTGTGTAGGTTGCATTTCATCTACTGGGATTGTTGGGCTCATGCACGTTGGGTTGTCTGTAGTGTCAATCGTTGCGGCTCTGACAAATATGTGGTCCGGGAGTACCATGACTTGTTCATTGTCGTGCTCTCCCTGGTTGTAGTCGGGCCTTCTTGATAGGGCATCCACTCTTCCATTTGCAGTGCCTTTGATGTGGTGAATCTCTATGTTGTATTCAGAGAGTTCCAGTACTTCCCTTGCTACCCTCCTGCTAATCTTTTGAGGGGATCTCCAGTATTGCAGGTTCATGTGGTCAGAAAACACCTTGATCTTGTGTGGGGATCCCGCGAGGTATGGCCTCCAATTCCTCAGTGCTTTGATGATGGCTAACAGTTCCAGATTGTAGATATCGTAGTTTCGTTCAGCTGCATTGAGTGTCATGGATGCGTATATTTATTTTCCTAATTTTCCGTATTTCTATGGAATTATCTAAGGAAGATATGAAGGGCCAAAGTACGAGATATCATTAGTCACATGTTGCCACCATGTGCACCTTCAAGCACGTGACCCTGGGATAGTTGCACCCTTAAATGGGACAACTCAATCCGGTCACATTCCATTTACATATGGACTCACACGATTGGTAGATAAGGAAGGAACCTTCTAGATAGTTCTAGACCACGCTTAGTAGTTTATGCTTACTCGCTGCATTAGGTTTTACTCAGCAAGATAAGGCATCGTGTCGGCACTATGACTAGTGCATCAGTCAGCACAATAGATAGCGCTATTAATAGATACGACGCATCAGCTCCTGAGTCATGGAGTCTTACTATACACTTAGTAATAGTGTTTAGACTCAGTTCAAGCCCAGCCCCAGTAGCATATATAAACTCTCCTGTAGCGTCCTGAGTGGAACCAACTTGTCCTCTTGGTTCTCCACTCAGGTGTGCATTCCTTTGTATCCCTTACTCCTTACCAATCTAATTTGTCCTCTTGGTTCTCCACTCAGCATACCACAGTGTGACCTTGATAACTTGAGCCCTTGCATAAAGGCTCTAAGTTGTTGTCCCTCCACTGTGACTGTGCATTAGCGCGTGATTTATCTCCGCACTCAGCTTGGGTGTGCTCACCTGACGGTTCACTTCCAGTTCATACTTGAGCTTAGCGTAGCGAGGTGTCATACCACTACATTGAGGGTATTGGAGTAGTAGGCAATTGGGTGTCGTTTGTTGTCCTTGTCGCGTTGGAGTAGCACTGCTCCTACTGCGTATCCTGAGGCATCGACTTCTAGTTCGAAGGGTTTGTCTAGTTCTGGGTGTTTGAGTACCGGTTCTTCTGTCACTAGGGTCTTGAGTTTGTTGAACACCATTTGTTGCTCTGTTCCCCATAGCCATTCCGTGTCTTTATGCGTGAGTTTGTTGAGTGGTCGTGCGTGTGTGGCAAAATTGAGGATGAAAGCACAGTAGAAGTTGCAGAAGCCTAAGAATGATCGCACCTGTTTGATGTTTTTGGGGGTCGGCCATTCATGAATTCCGGAAATTTTGACAGGGTCCATGCGAATCACCCCCTTCTTAATGATTACCCCCAGGTAATTGAGGGTGTTGGAGTGAAATGTGCATTTTTCCAGTTTGAGGTACAGGTCGTGTTGTTCCAGTAGGTCTAGAATGTCGTGGACAGCCTCTGTGTGTGCTTCCTTTGTCGTAGCTGTAGTGACTCCAATGTCATCCATATAGACGCGAATGATAGTTCCCTTCTTTTTGTGGTATTCGATGAGGGGTCCAAAGATCCAGTTCATCATGGCCTGGAACATTGCCGGTGCATTTGTCATGCCGATATACATCACCAATGGTTCGAAGAATCCTCGTTTGGTTTTGAATGCTGCTTTGTGTTTGTCTCCGGGTTTGATCCTGATGTTGGTATACCCCCAGCGTATGTCAAATTTGGGGAATATCCACCCTCCACTGAGATCTGTGATTAATTGGGGTATCAGCAGAAGTGGGTACTGGTTGCATATGGTCCATGTGTTGAGTTCCCGATAATCCTGCACCGGCCGTAGTTTTCCATCCTTCTTTTTGACAAAAAAGAAAGGTGCTGCGTACTGAGATTTGGAGGGTCGGATATACCCTTTGGCCAGTTGTTCATCTAAGAATTCTTCCAGAGCCTTATCTTCTGCTTGGTTGAGTGGGTAGACTTTGCAGTTAATGTGGTCTGGGGCTTCTGGTTTGAGGTCAATGACATGGTCCCATGGTCTGGAAGGTGGGAATCAGTAGGACTCTTCTTCGCTGAATACTTTCACATGTCTTTTGTATTCCTCGGGTAGTTCCTTTTTCTCTGTTGATTGTTGTGCCATTATTGCCAGATCTGTTGCCATTGTTCGTAGGTGTGCTGGGTCCATTTCCTCCTCCAGTCCCTCCACTGCCTGTTCTCATTCTTCGTCTTGTATTTTGGTGACGATGCTTTGGAGTTCTGCTTGAATGGTGGTTGGACTTGGTGGTTTGTTAGGGTTGGTAGTTCGTATGATGATGAGATATTGTTTAGTGTCCATCGTGGCAGTGGCCCATTGTATCCGTGGTTGAAATGTTGCCAGCCATGGGTAGCCTAGGATGAGGTCTTCTCCACCCACGTTTGTGACAAGGAACTGGATGGTTTTAAGTTTTCCATCAGTTTGTACATTTAGGTCAACGCAGTGGGTGATTTTCCCTCCTTTGTTGTGTGTTCTGTTGATGTTCCAGATGTTGTGTGGGTTTGGTAGTTCCTTGGTTCCCAGATGCATTCTTTTGATGAAATCCAGATGTATGAAGTTGTGGGTGGCTCCAGAGTCCACCAGTGCTTTCTTTTCGGGCATGAAGTAACTCGTGCGGATCGAAACTGGAACGTGCATAGATTGATAGTGTGTGATAAACGTTGAGTTACAATTTAAAGCCCTCACCCAGGCTGTTGGGTTCAGGCGCTTTGAAAATCCTGCCTTCCCATCATTTCCTTTACAAACATTCCCCGTTGTTCATCCGGTAGTGCCTCGAACATCTCCATCATGCCCTCTACTCAGGAGTTTGTGGTGGCGCGGTTGGTGTCACAGACGTGTATATATTTTCCCTCATTTTTCTGTATTTTACAGAATTATTTAAAGGAGATATGAAGAGCCGAAGTACGAGATATCGTTAGTCACATGTTGCCACCATGTGCACCCTCAAGCACGTGACCCTGGGACAGTTGCACCCTTAAACGGGACAACCCAACCCGGTCACATTCTATTTACGTATGGACTGCAATGATTGGTAGATAAGGAAGGAACACTCTAGATAGTTCTAGAACTCGCTTACTAGATTATGCTTACTCGCTGTATTAGGTTTTACTCAGCAAGATAAGGCATCGCGTCAGCACTATGACAAGTGCATCAGTCAGCACAATAGATAGCACTATTAATAAACATGACGCATCAGCTCCTGAGTCATGGAGTCTTACTGTACACTTAGTAATAGTGTTTAGACTCAGTTCAAGCTCAGCTCCAGTAGCGTATATAAACCCTCCTGTAGCGTCCTGAGTGGAACCAACTTGTCCTCTTGGTTCTCCACTCAGGTGCGTATCCTCTGTACTCCTTACTCTACTACAATCCTAACTTGTCCTCTTGGTTCTCCACTCAGCTTACCACTGTGTGACATTGCGAGTTGTGCTCCTGCATAAGGATCACCTTTGACCTTGCGCGCTCCACAGTGACTGTAAGTTCGGCGTGTGATTTATCTCCGCGCTAGGCTTGAGTCCTGAAGGCCTGACAGTTCACTTTACAACTCCTTACTTGAGCTTAGCATAGCAAGGTGTCATACCGCTACAGTTGGCTTGGACTGGTTCGTCCAAGTTGATGAGGGGTTCCTCTACTACGCTTTGAGGTGCAGTAGGGATTTCTTCAATGTAGGCACTCCTGCCTCATGCTTTCCTTGGCTGGTTGCAATCTCGTGAGAAGTGTCCCTTCTGGTTGCAATTGTAGCAGGTTTTGTCCCTTATATTCAGGACACCGCGTCCTCCTCCTCTTTCTTGCATGAACCCGGCCCTTGGCGGGAACAGAGGTCTTCCTCCTGGGACCCAGTCCCTGGGGTTTTCCGGGTGATTCCGGTTGACATCGCCAATTTTGGCGACCCTTGCTCTGATTCTTCCTAGGGTAGTGTCCATGGTGTCGGGGTGGTTATGGTATTGCTGCCACCCTTGTCGGTTCCCCTGACATTGTGGGGCTTGAAATCGGAGTGGTTGGTTTGTTCTGGGACGTGGTAGGTTCTGTGGCTGTCTCCCGAAGCTGCCTTCTCTGGCTTTCATGTGCAGATACCGTTTCTGCTGCTTGATGAGTGCGCTTTTCCATTGGGAGTAGCTGCGTGGGTTGTGGAATTGGTAGGCGTTTTGGTACAGTTTGAGGGGGACGCCTCACGTGAACTTGTCGAGGACGAGTGGTTCATCCAATCGGTAATCAGCTTGTCAGACCAGCTTTTCAAATTTAGTAATGTAGCTGTCAATGTCCTTGTTGATCATCCTGAACCCTTTGTCGAGTTCTACTCTTGCGCAATCCTTCTCCAAATTGTCACAGAACTGGCCTTTGAATGCAAGTTCTACTCCTGCCCAAAGCCACAGGTCGTTTTTGTTTGCTTGGGCATCGAGCCACTTGGTGGTTTCTGTTGCCCATTTGTCGACAAGCGGTCCTTGGATGTAGGTCAAGAACATCATGGCTTTGATGTAGGGGACCTTGATGCTTCAGTTGGCGGTGTTCACTCCCACGAACCAGTTCCACTGGGAGAGGAAGGCTTCTGCTTTGTCACGGTTGCCCGTGAATATCTTGGGTTCTTTTCCCAGGAATTTGTCTGTGTTGGGCATGGTGAATGCTGGTACGCCTATCTGCCCATCATCATCGTGAGGGTTGTCGCTGGGATCCCCTCCTGGTGGTGCTCCTCCTCCTCCAGGTGGTCCTCTGGGGAGTGGTTGGTATCCGTCTTTGCCCAGGAGGGCGGTTCTGGCTGTGGCCATTGTGACAATTGTGGACATGTTAGTGGGAATAGACTCAGCGATCTGTTGGAGTTGTTCCTCTTCTTTCTCGTCTCTGATCTGGATTTCCTCTGGGTTGCTTCGGATTGATGGCGATGGCGCTGGTGTTCTGGGTGTTGGGGATCTGAGTTGTTCTTCTTCTTCCCCGTTGATTGTTCCCCACTGATCTCTTGTAATGACCTCTGATTGTCTGATGTCAAGGTTGAGGATTGAGCTTGCTGGTCTGGTGGCTTGATATTTGTCGCAGGTGGTGTCCCAACGGATTTCCACCCAACAGTGGTTGTCGAAGTTGAATTCTACTGGGAGAAGTCAAGAGTTGTTCTGTTGGTCAAAGTAGTAGGTAACATAGCCTGGTATTTCTGCGTCATCCTTCCAAAACGCGGATCCTAGATATCTCTTTGGGATGTTGTGGTCTCCTTGTCTGTCGATGTGGTAGGGTCTGAACGGGACCCAGAGTTCTTTGGTTGTAGGATTGGCCACAGTGGGATCTTGGTCTTAATGTAACGTCTACCACTGACGTTTGCCTGACTTAGGCTTCTTGCTTAGTGGCAATCCTCGTGAGTCAATAGTTACGGTTGCCGGAAGTCATAGGATAAAAGGCTGGATGAGGTTGTAGGCTTTCATCTCTTCCAAAGTAGGCGTGGAGATCTTCTAGCTGGATGACTCCTGGGGGAACTCTGTTGATGTACTTGGCGTGAGCCCACTCAATGCTATCAATGATGTAGAAGGAGTGGTAAGGGGAGGCTACGTGTTCGTTCCAGTAAAGCTTGACTTTGTAGGCTGCAACGTTTGCCAGGTAGTCCACTGATCCACGAAGGGACAGGTCAAGATAAGTCACAGGGAATCCCTGGTCTAAGGGGATATGCCGGACACTCACTTAAGAGGGGAAACCTCTTAGTAAAGACAAGTAGATGGTGGTGGTATTGGAAGAAGACCAAGATGCTGTTCTTGGTCTTTGCACTACTCTACTTATACAGATACATGCAGGCTTTAAAGCGCCACTCGAATGCTAACTAGCCAATAGTGTAAGTAGAGCAAACCCTAGTACAGCTATCCTAGTTATGAGTCATACCAAGTCATCCGAGATCCAAACCGTTATCGTACAATCACATGTGCCGGAGCTTACCCGGCTGACTGATCCCCTAAGTCCATGACGATATCCTGCTGACGGCAATGTCATAGGCGATGCGTCAATGTCCACTTCCTGGCCCGAGGCACCGATCAAACCGAAATGTAACATGCAGTGTACAGGTAGACCCTTACCTGTGTAGAGAGCTTAGACAAGGCTTAGAGTGAAGCAGAGGAAGCTCAGAGTGGGGTGGAGAGAGATGTGTATAGGTACTCGCTCCTACAGTAGGATTTATATACTCTATGGCCCACCCATGTCCATTTGGGGAAAAGTGATGAGTAGAGGCGTCCACAATATCGCGTTTTCAGTGTTGCCTAATGTCTAATCACCAGTGGACTCAGAATAATCCCTTAAGGGGATTCTGTACGTATACCATATGACTAAATACTCCGAATTATGTGTATAGCATAACTAATCGTACTGTCATTCCTACATAATGAGCCTTATAGTAACTATTACGGCTCAACACTCCCCCTTGCTAATTGCAGCTACTAAGTGCTCTGAGCAAGTGTGTAAGGCAAATTAACATTCTAGCCATGATTAGAAGGGAGTCTATCTCAGAACCATGAGAGCAGTTTCAAGACTGAGTTCTCTTCACCATCCCATTTCAGCTTCTTGAACTATTATAGTTCATTGGGCCAATTTTTGGTATAATGACCAGAAATGTTGCAATTCTCTGGTTAGAAAGAATCTATGTATGCATAAGACAATGTCTTCAAGCGTTGTTCGATATACCTTCCATAGTATCCTTAAACAAGGAACTGGGATAGTTTAAAAGGTCTGAAATGGCTTTTCTGACATTCTGCGTACAATGGAAATTTTCAGGCTTGTCTCAAGGCCAAGTTTGTTGCCTTGTGACTCAGTTGGTTGCCTTGTGACTCAGTTGGACGAGTAAAACTCAAGTCCTAACTGACTTCTGAATTTTTCAAACTTAATACACCCTAGGTTCTTGGTAAACATATCTGCGGGATTCTCTGAACCATCTATAAAGAATAGTTCTATTTTCTTGTCCTTCACTACTTCTCTTATGTAGTGATAGTGTATGTCAATATGTTTAATGCACTTCTCTTGGACAGGGTTTGAGGCCATAAAGATGGACCCCTGATTATCACCGCAGAGTGGTATTGGGCTTAGTTTGATGCCAAGCTCAGTGAAGAGTGACTTAATCCAAACTAATTGTCTGCTAGTATCTGACAGCAACATATATTCAGCTTCAGTGGAAGATAATGCAACTGTCTTTTGTGCTCTAGAGTTCCAACTGAATATCCCATTAGCCAGTTTAACCATGTAACCTGTGGTAGATCACCTATTATCTGGGTTTGAAGCCCAGTCAGAGTCTGCATAGGCAATTAAGCCTCCATTTGATCTTTCATCATACACCAAAGAGTATGAAGAAGTCCCAAGCAAGTAGCAACAGATATATAGTGCTCTGTTCAAATGGTCCTCTGAGGGGTTTGCAGTGAATTGTGATAGTTTGACAACTGCATAGGCAATGTCAGGGCGAGTCCCAAGCATTATGTATAGGAGTGAACCTATAACTTGCTGATATTTGCTCCTGATGCTTGGGTTGACTGGTGAATTATTGGGTACAGGTTGGTACCCTTCAGGAAGTGGAGTTGCAGTTGCTTTCACATCTATGAGTCCAAAGTGTTGCAGCACCTTTTCTAAGTAAGCAGTTTGATCTAAAAAGATCTTTCCATGTTTCTGCTGAATGCGCATATGCAAGAATTCCTTTGCATCACCTAAGTCACAACATTCCCAAGCCTTCATGAACCTATTCTTAAGCTCATTTAAAAGGGCTTTGTCTGATCCCATAAAGATCACATCATCAACATAGACAATGATCACTACAAGGGCACCACTCTTACCTCTATGGGTAAAGAGTCCTGAGTCAGATAGTAGCCTTTTACAGCCCATTGCAGCCATGGACTTATCCAGCGCTTTCTGTTGAGCTGTAATACTTACTATAAGGCTCATTACATAGGAATAACAGTACAATTAGTTATGCTATACATGTAATTCGGAGTATTTAGTCATACGGTATATGTACAGAATCCCCTTAAGGGATTATTCCGAGTCCACCAGTGATTAGACATTAGGCAACACTGAAAATGCGATATTGTGGACACCTCTACTCATCACTTTTCCCCAAACGGACATGGGTGGACCATAGAGTATATAAATCCTACTGTAGGAGCGAGTACATATACACATCTCTCTCCACCCCACCTTGAGCTTCCTCTGCTTCACTCTAAGCCTTGTCTAAGCTCTCTACACAGGTAAGGGTCTACCTGTACACTGCGTACATTGCTGTGCAACACTTTCCACCATGCTAGAGCAGCTTGTTTAAGTCCATAAATGGTGCATTTTAGTCACAGTACTTTACTTTCATGCCCTTTGGCTTTGAAGCCCTCAGGTTGTTCCATGTATAGCTCTTCATCAAGCTCTCCATATAGGAAGGAAGTTTTAACATCTAGTCCAGTGATGTGCCAATCCTCCAGTGCTGCAAGTGTGAGCATCATCTGGACAGTCTCAAAGCGCACTACTGGTGAGAATATTTCATCATAGTCAATGCCTTCAACCTGAGAAAAGCCTTTGGTGACACACTATTTGTGATCTTATATGTAGATGACATCACTATACTTGGGAGCTCCCTATCAAAGATCAATGATCTGAAAGTCTCTCTATCAGACCGATATGAGATGACTGATCTTGGTGAAATCCAGTCTTATCTTGGTGTTAACATCACCAGAGATCGTGCAAACCACACTATGGAAATCAACCAATCAGATTACATCTGTGATGTGGTTGAGCAATTTGGAATGTTAGATTCCAACCCAGTATATACCCCTCTTCCTGCCGGCGCCAGGGCACACTTGATTAAGTTTGAAGATCAGGCCTCTACTTCTGAGATTAAGAAGTATC
The DNA here is from genome assembly GCA_021524915.1 of Lactarius akahatsu. Lineage (NCBI taxonomy): Eukaryota > Fungi > Basidiomycota > Agaricomycetes > Russulales > Russulaceae > Lactarius > Lactarius akahatsu. The sequence goes on along the minus strand of JAKELL010000081.1, from coordinate 50,044 downwards.
AACAGATAATCGGGTCTCTGCTATACGTGCAGATTGGAAGCAGACCTGATATATCCTTCGCTGTTGCGCGCCTTAGTCAATTTGCTTCCAATCCCTCACCTCAGCATTTACACCTATCCAAGTATGTCCTAGCCTACCTAAACACAAAAAAGGACTACAGGATACGCTATGCTGGAGGGACTGACTCAGATGGAGCTGGCCTTCATGGCTACTGCGACTCTTCCTGGGGAGATCAGGAAGAGAAGCACTCCACCTCTGGTTACATCTTTCTGCTTGCCAATGGAGCCATTTCATGGTGCACCAGAAAGCAGAAGACTATAGCCCAGTCTACCACAGAAGCGGAGTACATGAGCCTCTCTGAGGCCTCTAACCAAGCTCAGTGGTACACTACCTTCCTAGGGGAACTAGGGTATGAGGTTAACTCCCCTATACCCCTACACTGTGACAATAAGGGTGCCGTTGACTTGGCCTTAAACCCTGTCACTGGAAGGCGGTCTAAACACATCCTGATCAAACACCATGTAGTCAGGGAGTACGTAGAAAATAAGGTCATACACCTAATTCGTACTCCTACAGGGGAAATGGTTGCAGATGGACTTACTAAGTCGCTGCCCAGAGAACCCTTTGACAAAATGGTCACTGATCTAGGAATGGTGTAAGAAGGGTCACAAGGAATAACTTGTGTTACACAGTCAATGGTTGTCGATCCTTGGTTTATCAACAAGGACGTCACATTGTTCTGTAGAACAAGCACATCATGTTCTCTGATCTAAGAGAACTACAAAAGACCCTTCTTAGAGCCCTGAAGGAGTTGGACCTTCAGATTTCGGGTTGAGCACTATCTGCTCTGAAAAAGATAGTCCTCTATAAGGACTAAAAGATTCAACCTCAATCCCGAACTTCTGTACAACTCTTGGGCTCTCATAGATAACACCATATTATCTAATCATGGACTGCCTCTATCATGGAGGGATGTTGAGACGTGACTGATTCAAGTCACATGTCTCGTGGGATATGATTGAGTCATCCCATATACTAAATACGGTATCTGTCCCTTAAGGACTGATTTGGACTTGGCCAGACTCTTACGGACCACTTTTGTTTATCTTTATTGATAGAGTCATGTGCGACTCTTATTGTTCTTCTTTATTAAGATACCGGTATTGTCTGCTTTAGGCAGTTATTGTTCCCCGCCCTCCAATGGCGTTTGTCCCTCTGACGCACAGACCAACTGTATTGTGTTTGGATCACCTGTGTGCATGGACCATTCTTACAAAGCGTCCTGTATATAAGGACTGCTGTTTTCGCCTCTACACTTCAGAGTTCCCTTCACCTCTGAAGTGTAAGTCCCTTTTCTCTTTACTTCTCCTACCATACCTTTTACTCATAAGGCGTTCCTCTACAGTAACTTGTCCTTACTAGGTATGCAGTTGTAACAGAGTTCCCTTCACCTCTGAAGTTAACTTGTCCTTACTAGCTTCTTGCTACTAAACCTCCACTCGTTAGTTCTGCGCTTCAACACCATGAACCCTAGTACAGCTATCCTAGTATGAGTCATGTTGAGTCATTACAAGATCCAACCCATTTATCGTACAATCACATGTGCCAGAGCTTACCCGGCTTACTGATCTCATAAGTCCATGACAATATACTGCTGATGAGGGTGTCATAGCCCTTAGTCAGTGTCCACTTCCCGGTCCAGGGCATCTGTAAAATGTGAGTGTGGCCTAAGTGAGCTCAAACAGTTTTGACACTCTGACACTGCTCTGACTGCTCTGAATGCTTCCCGAATGATCGAGTAATTAGTTTCCGTGCTAAATCGAGATTTGGATCATGTTCCTGGTTGTGCCACCTTGCTGGACCACCAGACAGGAATAAAAAATATAAATTGGGTCTTTTGAAATTCGGAGTTTGCATTTGTCGAGAATAAGTACAATAGATATGGTTGTGCAATATTAATACTTAATATTTAATGTAATATCTGTATCCTACGTAGGCTAATACAAAGTCGGGGGGGCACGGTGCATTCAAGACTGGCAGTGCATGTGCCATGTGCTGCCAATTTTTGTAAACGACTTGGATTTCACAGTATATTGCAGAAATCACAATATATAGTACAGCCCTGACATGAAGTCGGCAGTGACACAGTGCGAAAAAAATAAAACTCTTGAGTCCTCAACTTGAATGCCCTTCAAGCTCTGGCTGCTGCCAGTGTGTGGAAACGCGAGTCTGCAAGTCAATTTTGCCTAGAACAATGCCATCGCTCTGAGTCGTTCTCTGGGTGGGTCGATGCCGGTGCTTGTTCGCCCAGTACGCATCGGCACCGGCGCTCAATTGCCTCCTTGCATCATCACCGTTGACTCCCCCCACTGGCATCATCCCTACTCAAAACCAATTCCAAAGGTGAGTCATCCCTCACATTGTTGCAAACAAACAACTTACCACTCGTTTAGAATGTTATTTGGACTTGCTCGTAAGCTCTTGCGCGTGCTCCTCAAGGCGGTGTGGAAGGGCTTGAAGGGGGCCATTGAGTCGCTTGTAGCTAGGGTGAGTACCTCCCTTCGCGCTATCAAAACCACTGACTTACCCTTTCTACAGACAACTGCAATGGGATGGCATATCAGGCTGGACATGAGGGTCCACCTGAACATTGCGAATGGATCGTGCAACATGGTCGATCAGTCGTTTGAACTGATTTGATTCGAGTTGTCTGTTGAAGCGCAGAACTAACGAGCGAAGCGTTAATAGCAATAAGCTAGTAGAGACAAGTTAACTTCAGAGGGGAAGTAAACTCTATTACAACTGCATACCTAGTAGAGACAAGTTACTATAAGGGAACGTCTCATGAGTAAAGGTAAATAAGAGAAGTAATAATAAAGGGACTTACACTTCAGAGGGGAAGTAAACTCTGAAGTGTAGAGGCGAAAACAGCAGTCCTTTTATACAGGACGCTTAGCTAAGAATGGTCTGTGCGCACAGGTGATCCAAACACAATACAGGTGGTCTGTGCGCCAGAGGGAGAAATGCCATTGGAGGGCAGAGAACAATAGCTGCCTAAAGCAGACAATACCGGTATCTTAATAATAGAGAACAATAAGAGCCATATATGACTCTAACAATAAAGATAAACAAAAGCAGTCCGTAAGAGTCCGGCCAAGTCCAAATCAGTCCGTAAGGGACAGATACCGTATTTAGTATATGGGATGACTCAATCATATCCCACGAGACATGTGACTTGAATCAGTCGCGTCTCAACATTGTCTTGCGGCATTGAGGCAACCCCAAGCGTAGAAGGCACAGACCAGGTCTGAAATGATGCTAGGAGGATGATCAGAGGGCACCTAGTAAATAAAACAATGATTTTACCCAAGTTTAAAGATTTTCGACGAGAACTCACCATTCGCCACGTAAACATGGCAACTGTAGTAACTGTATCCTTTCCTTCGAGCACTGTCTTCCATGATGGTGCCAATAGTGACCATCCTGTGCTCGCAGCAGCAATACTTACATTGACAATACCTTGTGCTAGGTAGTGGGCGAAACAACTGAGCAAGACCTCCGACAGGCCTCCGACCAATTTAATAAATACAGTCATGATTCCAAGCTCACTGCAAAGACACCCATTGGGGTATATGACCTAACATCTCTGCTATCTTGCTGGTGGCACATCATCTAGATTCAGATTCAGAACGGGGTAAGATATCATGTGATGACCTGGGATAAATACATATCAACAACTATAGCATGATAATTTCTCCCTAAAAAATAAAATAAGTGCCAGCAGGAAAGACAGAGGGAGACCCATTTACAACAGTTATGACTGGGGGGACCGTTTCGGAAGTAGCTGCATCTTCTAAAGTCTGATCCTGCAAGTCACTTGCATCGCCATTCTGCGAGTCACTAGCATCACCATCCTGTGAGTCGCCAGTGTCTTCATCCTGTCAATGCATCTTAAGTGACGTATATTTGCAAGAGGTTAAGACCAACCTCTGAAAACACAATGGAGGTGGCTACGTGCTCCGCCATATCAGGGACGGGGATACCATTTTGATCCATATAACAGTGCAAGGTGCCAACTGCATACATCAGCAATTTGACATAAAAGTTTTTGCTGGTTTCACAACCCCAAAAACCGCTAAAAACCATATAAAACAGTGAAAACTATGCCTATTCTGAGACTTGGTGACCCAAGTCCAATTTCACGGAAACCCAAAATTTCAACAAGCGTGAGAATGGTATGGCCTTATCCTTTTCTGGAATAGTAAGGGGTCTGTCAAGAAAAATATAATCAATGGCAAATAAATAACACGGCAAATTAGCATGAAACACTAGTGAAGTATATAGGCCCCCAAGCCCCAGGTTTCCAGGAACCCGGAATACAGCAAAAAACGTCAATAACAGCCAAAACACAGGAAACTTTTCTGTCAAAATCCTGATGTAGGTGGTGCTCGCTATGTTGTTCTCTATATCAGCCGTCCACTCTTTGAGTGCTTGAAGAGATATTTCATGCTCTTCAATCTTCTGTCTGACCAAGCGTTTCTCAAGGTGCAGGGAACTACGCAGCAATTGGGTAAGGTGAAAGGAGCAACGAATATTCCGAGCAGACTCTCTCGCAGAAACACATAATTCGGGCTCCTAAAGCAAAAGAAAAACATCTATCTCTATACAGGTTATTCCCAAAGGATCACTTACCCAAGTCATATCCTCAATGTTGTACTCAGTGCGTAACGGTAACCCAGAGCTGTTATGAAATGTTGGAAAGGGGTGAAAGCAACGAGGTGTGTCAGCGCCTGGAGACCGCTGGAGACGCTGCTTTGGGGTGGTAGCCCTCAATGGGGATGTGTATGGTGATGATGGTGGCAAGAGTGCCAGGAATGAAGAGAAATGGACCGAGTCTGCATACATCATCAGAATGGGTGTGGTGTATGGTTGGGTGTGGTGTGTGGTAGGCAGGTGTTGACTCTTTGTTGATTGACGTTGTCTTGCTTGCAAGGTTTTCCTTTTCCCACGTACCTATCTCCAAGTCCGACTCTCATCAATCCAATGGATATAGACACAGATTTTCTCTGCCCAAAGTGTCAGCGACACTTCACTAACTCTCGAGGTGTCTTGGCGCATTTGAATCACAAAAAAACTTCCTGCTATGACTTCCTGGATGACGACAATGCACTCTCTGCATTTGTTGAAGAAAAAACACAACAGCGTGCACGATTTGTCCAAGAACGTTCCCTCCCTACATTCCAGAATCATGTCCCATCACCAGCACCATCACCATCACCAGCACCAGCACCAGCACCAACACCTCCACATGTAAACACCACTACCACTGAATATCATTCCCACTCGTCATTTATCTATGGTCAAAAGGCAAATACATTCGAGAGGATTGCTGGCAATTGTTTCGCACACTGATGGGTGAACAACCCCTACTATCCTTTTCAAGGACGCGAAGAGTGGGGGCTTGCCCGCTTTCTCGCAAGATCATCCCTTTCCCAGTCGGAGATTGATGAGTTCCTCAAGCTGGAATGGGTAATGCCTTTCTAATCATTACTCTGAATCTGACTTATAGTTATGTGTAGGTCCAATGCCTTAACCTGACATTCACCTCGGCTCATGCGCTTCGATCATTGATAGAGTCACTACCCGACCCTCCACATTGGTACTGTGATTGGATGGTTATAGAAGGATACGAAATGGAGCATCCAATTTATTTCTACTGGCGCGATGCACTAAGTGTGATTGAGTATATTTTTGGAAATCCAGTCTTCGCATCATACATGCAGTATGATCCTCAAAGGCTTTGGACAGACGCATCAAGGACAGAACGGATCTATTCGGAGTATATGACGGGAGACTTCGCATGGCAATCTCAGGTACAGTTCTCTCTTATATATATATATCTAACTCGAGTCTGGCTCATTCAGAAAAGGACAGTCTCCCAGATGGTGCAACTCAACTAGCCATAGTCAGTGGGTCCAACAAAACCTGCGTCACAGTGATGACTGGAGGACTAGAAATGTATCCAGCATATCTCAGCCTCACCAACATTGTCTCCGAAGTATGCATGAAGGCATCAAATCATGCTTGGATGTGTTTTTGTTTTCTTCTGATTGTGAAATTCAGGGTCCACCCAAGTTTCCAGTTGATCCTATCAGCACGTTTATGGCATGCATGCATGGACAAGGCCTTTGCACAATGCAAGGACGCTGCTATCACTGGCTGCTTCGTGGCTGATCCTCACGGTCGCCTTCGCTGGTCATTTGTTACGATTTCTGCTTTACTGTACGATATGTCTCGTCTGCTTATCTGTCTGACCTTGTGTTCACATGTACATTTACCCATGTTCCATCTTGATTTGGTCTCTGACTCTTATCTCGCACCAACCCCATGACCGTAGGGAAGCCGGGACAATGACTTCTAGAGCCCGCTGACGTCATTTGAGCCCCGCGTGCCCCCACGGGATTCCATTGTACTCCTTATGGACTTTCCCTTCATACTTCCTCCTTTGCTCCTAGGGCCAGTACCTCAGGATCGCGTCATATGTTTGTACTTCACAAACATCCTGTATCAGTATATAAGTCACGCCCTACCTAGCTTGTACAGTAGACTTGACTTCTTGTGTAATACCACAATTGTCTTTGCCTCACGAATATCCTTGACTCACCGCTGCGCTTGAGTCCCCTCTTCACTCGCCTTTTCGCTTGAGCCCTGACCTTCCACTATTATCCTTGTGTCCCTGGGAGACCAAGTGATACTTGTTCACCATCGAACTGAACCCTAACTGGTTCACGCCTTACCGATCCCGTTGACTTGTTAAAGTACACGTCGTACTTAATGCCCCTGTGGTGGCGTTACATCATTCCTGCTCTTGGCTGCTTGGATTGCCGACCTTCCAGAACAACATCTTATCTCTGCTGTCACAAACAGTACCTCCCCACATTCACTTGCCGTTACCAATCAATTTGGTGATGCGCACTGTCACTCCCCACGTCATGGCCTAGTAACTATCAAGCTCATACAAGACCTTACCTCTTGTGTCGATCCCTGGAAACCTGGCACATTCCAAGATAAAGCGAAGGAGCTTGGTCTCAATGGGGTACACTTACCGTTCTGGCGCGACTGGTATTTGGCCAATCCCTTTCATTTCCTCATGCCAGAGATACTTCACACTTGTCATAAGTTCTTCTTTGACCACCCCCTTCAATGGTGCATCAATGTGGTCGGTGCTTTTGAACTTGATAGTCGCTTCCAAAGTCTCCACCCTCATGTCGGCTTTTGCCATTTTGGTAATGGTGTCGTGCGTGTCCAGCAAATGACTGGTTGTGAGCATCGTGATATTCAATGTTCTATCATTGCTGTAATCGCTGGCACCGTTCCCCCTCATTTCTTGCATGCCATACATGCTCTGATCAACTTTATCTATCAAGTTCAGTCACCTTTCCTTACAGAGTCTGCCATCTCCAGCTTCGTTGACTCTCTCAAAGAATTCCACGACAAAAAGGTGGCTATTACTGCAGCTGGGGCACGCATAGGCACCAAAGGGCCAATCACTCATTTCAACATCCCAAAGCTCGAGCTCTGGCAACACTTTGCATGTTCAACGAAGATGATGGGGGCTCCAATCCAATGGACTGCTGATGTCACAGAGCGCCTCCATATAACCGAAGTCAAGCACCCCTTTCGTGCAACGAACCACCGCAATTTTGAAGAACAGTGTGCAAGAATCCTAGACCGGTTGGAGCGTGTGAAGTTATTCGATTTCTTCTGCAAATTTCTTGCAAATGGCGACCTCAAACTTTCAAATCCAGTTGTCACTGAAGCAGCTCTCACCGCACAACAAGACCTGCACCCGGTGCTTCCACCGACTGTGGCCACATGTGAGGAGATTGTCATGTCTCAGCGCCCTATGCAGAACTACTTCTTGAAGGGTTTAGTATCCTCAAATTCCCTGGCCACATTCCATCTCAACAAAACACCTGACATTGCCTCCATTTCCATTGGCAAGGCCACTCATTTGTATGCATTACAGGACTTTTGGCCAGCACTGGGTGACTTTATGTCCGGACTTTCACATCAGCAATGTCATGGCCGCAGGGTATCTAGGGGCTGCCCCGATGTCAGATTTGAAGACATTTGTATTTGGTTCCGATTCAGGATACAACTACACTCTGTCCATGACCAACATGTACTTTTACCAGCGCAAACAGTCCAAGTCCTCCTGCCATCTCAGAAACATCCACATGGGCTATGCGACACCATCTTGATCCATGGGCTTGGGGACGCTGGGGACTCTGGGGACAAGTCTGTCCAGGGTGAGGGTAAGTCTATAAAATCTCTGGTATCATTCATAAATTCTAATCTCGGACAGCTGCTCAAGTTGCTCAAGTCAGGATGTTATTTCAGCCAATTTTGAACAAACGACAAAATAACCCATTTCTGTGTTACATCGAGAAATTCTCCTTTGCGGGAAGGAGGGCCAAAGACAGGAGTCAATTGGAAGAACAAGATGTGGATATGTACTTACTGCGGTGACAATTCCAATCTCAGGTACTTGGGAATGGTACAAGAATGCGCATGGGGGACATCATCCCACTCACCGACATCGCACACACTGTGGACCTTGTACCGGTGTACGGGGCTCAAAAGAATCCCAAAATCACAGCCGAAAACTCTCTGGATCTGCCCACGGAATTTTATTTGAACTGCTTTTCAGACAAAGAAATCTACCATACATTACTTAAGGAATTTTCGTAGATAGTTCTTGCAATGCGATAATGGTGGTTACTGAATGTTGAGGCTCCGACTTGTCGTGTTGTGGTGTTCAACTACTAACTTCATTCCAATTTTTCGTATGCACCATCCGTGATACAGCTGTAGCGGTATGACACCTTGCTATGTTAGGTTCAAGCGTGAAGTAATAAGTGAACTGTCAGGTGAGCACACTCAAACCTAACGCGGAGATAAATCACATGCCAAGCATGCAGTCAAGGCGGAGGGGACAACGACTTAGATCCTTTATACAAGGATGGGGCTATCAGTGATCACGCCATGGCACACTGAGTGGAGAACCAAGAGGACAAGTTAAGATTGAAGTAGAGTAAGGAGTACAGTGGAATACGCACCTGAGTGGAGAACCAAGAGGACAAGTTGGCTCCACTTGTGGTGACTCACTGTCGCTCGACAGTAAAGGCACGACGGATGCGAAAGACCGGGGGTGGTGGAGGGCGCGGGGCGGGGCACAAGGGCAATTGTGATTGGGACGACTTGGCTTGACTTAGACAATGGAGTGGCGCTTAGTGGAAGATCGTGTCTTCGCAGCTGAAGGGGCACATGTAACGCCACCACTGGCGTTAGTCCGACTTGGACACGAAAGGGCGTTCACGACTTAGCAAAATATCTCTTCAAGGTCACGTGACCAAATCGCGAGATACATGGCGTTTGTGGGCACGTGATCTGAACGTACACTAGGGCAAGTTGTGCCACTAGGTAATCCGATGCTCGAGAAAGACGACTTGCTCGGATCGAGACAAGCGAGGCACGTGTGAGAAGACGAGAGAAGGTGGTGGATTGAAGAAGACCAAGATGGCGAATCTTGGTCTTGTCAGGCCACTATTTATACATGTTTGAGGACGCTTTAAAGCTCCTCTCGAATCCGTACGACTAATAGCGTAAGTAGCTCGAACCCTACTACGACTATCATGTGATAAGTACATGCCTTGTCGGCATGTGATTGTGCTACTCCTGCTGACTGATCCTTCTGTCCATGACACATTACTACTTACTAACGCGGTCATATTCGTAAGTAAGAGTCCTTCCCGCGTGCCGTGACATCACCCCCTTTTCAGCTGCGACGACCTCGGCGCCGAGTGGGACCAATCCCCCCAACCCAAGCTTCCTGCCTCTCCGTGACTCTGTCCAATGTGTTCGCCATCTCCAGTCTAAACTTGCAGCGCGCGAGCTCCGCTTGTACCCCCCCGAGAGCTTGGGCGAGGGCGTGAAGCCGCTGTTCCATGCGCTCAGCCTCGTGCTTGTAGGCGCGGTAACGAGTCAACTCAGCTTTCAGCCCCACATCCTTCAGCTCGTTCACCGCCCGATCCATGCGGTGTTGATTGCTGTGTCCGCCTACGAAGGCGTACATGTCTTCGGGGGCGTAGTGGGGCTTGCCTGCTTCGCGTACGTGTGGCTCGGCGTAAAGGGGGCGACTGTATACTTTGTCGCTGTCGTCCACGAGCCCCAGGACGAGGGGGTCGGGCCCCGCAACCACTTGGATGAAGGTGGCTTGGCGCGTTACTCCCTGCGCATCGGTGATGGGGTAATGGACGAAATCGTCCCCGCGATTGTGTTTGTAGCCATGTGGTGCGGTGCGTGCGGTGCCTCCTAAGTATCGGAGGCGAACGGCGGGTACGGGGCTTGTTTCGGTGTCGACGACCACGCCTGCTCGGTACAGGGGGCGTCCCGTGGTGTCGCATGCGTAGGGCGTTTCACGGGGGTCGTCAGTGTCGGTTGCGGTGATGAGGTATGGTTGCTCAGCTGGGTACCATGCCCTCAGTGACCCTTCTACTGCGTCGTATACAGCCCTCTCAGCATCTCGGTATGCTGTCGGCGTCGTATGAGGACGACGGCCCTCCTCGCTGCTGCCGCGGCGAGCTGCCGTTGTCTCCACTCCTCCGCCGGTTCCCTCCACGACCTGGCCTTCATCCAATCCTCCCATCTGAGTGTGGCTTTGTTCTTCTTCTTCTTCGAGTCGGGTGGCGATAAGTCGAGGTGAGGAATTCTCACCGATTCCGATAGCTGCACGAAGCCGATTAATCTCGGCTTCGGTGTAGGGCGCCGTTGACAAGCGCTCCCCTCGGCTGTTGGTGAGCCAATACGTGGCTGGCTGCTCGGGGTCTTCGAGGTCGATGATTGATCTGGCGGTGGCGAGGGCTTCGCAGAGCTCTTGATGGGTGAGGTTGTCGGTGATGCGGTCAGTGAGAGTGGAGGTAGAGGTGGAAGCGGGAAGAGACATTTTGGAGTCAGTGAGGGATCCAGTTTGAGCTGATGGGTGAGACTTAGCGTCGTCTGCTTGGTTTATATGTGCTCTGGCAGTCCTTGAACTCCGTTCGTACTCCGCTACGGCTTCGTCGGCGAATACGTCATTTTTGTTGACCCACTGGTTCTCCGAGTCCGGGTATCCCTTCCATTTCACGAGGTACTGCAGTTTCTTGTTCCGGCCGAATCGTCTGGAGTCTAGAATGCGCTCCACTTCGTATTCCTCTTCCCCATCTACTAGATCCGGTGGCGGGCGCTGGAAGTTTTCTCCATGTAGGGGCGTCTCGCGATAAGGTGTGAGTAAGTCGATATGAAATACGGGGTGGATACTCCACTGCGTGGGAAGTTCTAATTGATAATTGACTGGCGATAGGACGCGTGTGATTTTGAATGGGCCGTGCCGTCGTGCCGCTAGTTTGGCGGTAGGTTGATTGGTTCGTAGGTGTCGTCCTTCTAGCCATACTTGATCCCCTATTTGGTATTTGGGTGTATTCCGGTGTTTGACCCATAGCGATTGTGCCTTTTTGATAAGGTTCTGGGCTTCTTTCCGTGCTTCTCGGAATTGCTGGAGTCTCGTGAGCACTTGTGGGATAGGGGATGGCTTATCGATCCAATCAGCGCGTGGGTCGTATCCCATCATGAGTGAGAAAGGGGACTTCCTTGTTGTCTCGTGTGGCCAATTGTTATGCGCAAATTCCGCCATTGGCAGGAATCGCGCCCAATTGTCTTGGCGTTCGTTGGTCCAGAATCGTAGGTATTGTTCCAACCATTGATTGGTTCTTTCCGATTGTCCGTCGGTTCGGGGATGATATGCCGTGGAGATATTTTGGTAAATGCCAAGGATTCGGCATAATTCGCGTGTGAATTTTGATGCGAATCTCGGGTCTCGGTCGCTGATAATTTTTGCCGGTAATCCAAATCTCCGAAACACATGAGTGACATACAGTGCAGCGGTTTCTTCCGCGGATATTTCCTCGTTGCAGGGGATGAACACTGATGCTTTGGTGCAGTCGTGATCAGTTACGGTGAGGATCGAGTCGTATCCCTGTGACTCTGGTAGTTTAGTGATGAAGTCAAGGGCAATGACTTCGAATGGCTTAGCGTCGGGTGTTGGCGTGATGGGCACTAGTGGGGCTCGCGTCGGGTGGTTGTTAACCTTGTGGCGTTGACATTCCGCGCAGCCCTGAACGTACTCCGTTATTTGTTTCAGCATATTCGGCCACCAGTGACTTCGTTCGATGATTCTCGCCGTTCGTTTGATTCCTGGGTGGCCGTATACTGGGGGGTTGTGGTGGTTGGCAATGATGATGCGGATTTCTTTCGGTCCTCCGGTGACTACTTTTGCGCCTTGGTGGTACCAAATTCCGTTGACTTTCTTGAGCTTGTGTGGGTCTACCCAGGGCCTTAGGGTGTCTTCATCTTGTGTGTGGTCTTCCGGTGATTGCGTGGTGACGGTTCGTACGAATACCTTCTCAGGTAAGACGACGACTCCTTCGTTGTCCCTTTCTCCTCGGTCGTAGTCGGGTCTTCGTGATAGAGCGTCTGCACGTCCGTTGTTGGTCCCCTTGATGTGGTGGATTTCGAAATCGTATTCCATGAGCTCTAGGACTTCTCGGGCTACTCGGCGACTTATCTTCTGCGGTGTCTTCCAGTGTGTAAGGTTGAGGTGGTCGGAGAAGATTTTGATTTTGTGTGGTGAGCCTGCCAGGAAGGGTCTCCAGTGTCGCAGTGCCTTGACGATTGCCAGGAGTTCCAAATCATAGATATCGTAGTTGCGTTCTGCTTCATTTAAGGTGGCTGAGAAGTAACCAAGGGGGTGTCTTTTCCTGTCTTGTTTCTTCTGCAGGAGCACTGCGCCTACTGCGTATCCCGATGCGTCTACTTCGAGTTCGAATTGGTCTGTCAGCGTGGGGTGTGCGAGTACCGGTTCGCTTGTGACTAGGCGTTTGAGGGTTTGGAAGGCCATTTCTTCGTCTTTGCCCCACGTCCATTCTGCGTCTTTGCGTGTGAGTTTGTTGAGGGCTCGTGCGTATGTGGCGAAACCGCGAATGAAGAGGCGGTAAAAATTGCAGAAGCCTAGAAAGGAGCGCACGTCTCGTACCTTCGTGGGTGTGGGCCAGTCGCGTATGCCAGCAATTTTTACGGGGTCCATGCGAGTCACCCCCTTTTCAAGAATTACCCCCAGGTAATCCATTCGCGGTTGGTGGAAGGTGCATTTGGACGGTTTGAAGTATAGGTCATGGTCTAGTGCTACTTGAAGTACTGCGCAGACGGCGTCGATGTGCGCTTGAAGGCCTGCGTGTTCCCGTGTTGCGATTCCTATGTCGTCCATGTAGACGCGAATGATCGTTCCCATTGCCGCAAAGACTCGGATCGTGTCGCCTAAGATGTCATTCATCATGTTCTGGAATGTTGCCGGTGAGTTTGTAAGTCCAAAGTACATGACGAGGGGTTCGAATAGTCCGTATTTTGTTTTGAATGCGGCTTTGTATTCGTCGCCTTCTTTGATTCGTACATTGTTGTACCCCCAGCGGACGTCGAGTTTGGTGAATATGTGCCCGTCTCCGAGGTCGTTGATGAGTTCCGACATGAGAGGTAGTGGGTATTGGTTGCGTACCGTGCAGGCGTTGATTCGCCGGTAGTCTTGTACTGGCCTCAGCTTTCCGTCCTTTTTCTTGATAAAGAAGAATGATGAGGCGTAGGGTGACTTTGAGGGTCGGATGTAGCCTAGTTTGAGTTGTTCGTCTAGCCATTCGCGTAGTTGTCCATCTTCGTCTTGTGACATTGGGTATACTTTACAGTCAATACTGGGGGGTGTGCCCGGTTTAAAGTCGATTGCGTGGTCCCAGGGTCGCGATGGTGGAAATCGGTGGGAGGCTTCCTCGCTAAAGATCTTCGCGAAACGGTGATATGGTTCTGGGAGGGCTTCCACAACGGTGTTCTGATTAGCTGCGATGGCGAGTTCGGTGGCTGTGGTACGTATCTGGCATTCCTCTTCGAGTTCTTGGACGATGTTTTCGGCTTCGTCTTGAGTTATTGCGCCGGCGATAGTAGTTTGCGCTTCTGCGGGATTGATTGATCGAAGCACCACCGGGAGGGTTCCTTCGTGGATGGTGGCGTGCGCCCAGCTGATAGTTGGTTCGTAGGTTGCTAGCCAGGGATATCCGAGCACTAGGTCTTCGTTTCCTATGTCAGTGACGAGGAATCTCATGACCTTAGAGATGTTGTTGGTCTGGACGTCTAGATCGATGAAGTGCGTAATGGACCCAGCTTTATTTTCCGTGTTGTCAATGTTCCAAATCTTCTTTGGTTTCTCAAGGGTTTGTAACCCGAGGCCCATGCGTCTGGCGAACGCGGGTCTTATGAAATTGTCAGTGGCTCCTGAGTCAACGAGCCCTTTGATATCGGCCATAGAGTAACTTGTGCGAATCGAGACTGGAATTCGAAGCGAACGATAGCGAGTCATGATTACAGAGTTACAATTGACTGCCCTCACCCAGGCCGATGGGTTCAGGCGTCCTGAAAACCCTCTTGGGTCCAGAGATCCTTGAATACGAGGTCCTTGACCTCGTCACTAGCTCCCCTCAGTGTTTCCATCCATCCCTTAGCTTGCTCTTCAGCCGTAGTCTCCGTGCGACGGGCAGTTGCGGGTTCTTGGTAGTAGTCGGTTTCTGTGCTGCGACTTGTGCTTGCGCGTGGTTGGGATGGTTGTCTGGGCTTCCTGGGGCATGTACAGTCCCGTGAGAAGTGGCCTGGGTAGTTACAGTTGTAACATATTACTTCCCTCATGTCGCGGCGTGGTCCGCTCCCCCGATTTTGTCCTGGTCCTCCCCTTGGCGGGAAGGGCGGTCGTTGGTTCCCGCGGTTTGGGTCGCCTACTTCTGCGAGTCGTGTGCGTGTTCTGTCCGCGGATGTGTCCATGGCGTTCGGATCATAGCGCGGCGGTGGAAACCTGGGTGGTGCCCACTGCGGGGCGTATCCACGGTTTTGCTGAGGTCGTGGTGTTGGGGTGTTGCGGGTCGTGGTGGTGAGTCCTAGGCGCGCGCGTAGGTGAATGTACTGTTTTTGCCTGCGCAATGCTGCTTCTTTCCATTCATTGAAGGTTTGCGGGTCGTCCAGCTCGTAAATTTTGGTGAATAGGGCTCTCGGGAGGCCCGCCGTGAACCGGTCCAGTGTTTGGCGGTCGTTGAGGCGGTAATCAGCCTTCCGCGCCAACTGCTCGAAATTGGTGACGTACGAGTCAATATCGTCGCCGACCATCTTAAACCCTTTAGCCAGCGTTGCTTGCGCTTGCTCCTGTTCGAGTACGTTCGAGAAACGGTCTGAGAATCCGGCCGTCAGAGTGTCCCATAGAAATGGGTCGTATCGGCTGCGTCCTTGATGTAGCTCGTTGTTGAGCCACTGGAGAAATCCGAGCGTCCAATTGGATACTCGTGGTCCTTTGATGAAACCTAGGAATAGTAGGCATCGCCGATAGACGTTGGTCATGATCGGCGCCTCTGAATTCTGTCCCCAGTATATGTGCCATTGTGTGAGGAAGGATTCGTACTCATCTCGGTTTCCATCAAATATGGTCGGGGTTTCTCCTACGAGTTTGTCCGATCCTTGTGGTGCTCCCAGCGCTGGCCCTGCTGCTGGCGGCGGTGGGGGTGGTGGTCCTCCACCAAAGGGGTCTCCTCCTCCTCCTCCTCCGAATTGAGGTTGCCTTCCTCCGTGCGGTGGCCCTCTACCACCTGGTGGTCCTTGACCAAAGGGTCCTCCGCGTCTTCTGGGTGGTGGGGGTCCTCCCGCGCCTGGTGGTGGGTCGGGGACGTCTGGGCCTACTGCTCTGAAAATGGCGGCGTCATCCGCGGTCATGCGGTGTCCTGTGGTTGGGTTGATGGGACGCAGGTAGGATTCGGCCTCTTCGGTGATTCGTCTGGCTTCTTCAAGGGCTAGGTCTTCTTGAGTGATCGTTGCGGTTGCCATGTCTGCAGGTGGGTGGATTGCAATGTTTTCTGGTTCGTTGATGCGTAAGGACTCAGCTGTCTGTATTATTTCTCCTACTTCGGACTCTTCGTTGTCGTCGGTTTCTTCGTCGTTCCCACTAGTTTCGGATGGTGCGGGGGTTCTTGGTTCGGATGTGCTGGGTTCTTCTTCGGGTTGTCCGTCTATGCGTCCCCACTCTTCACGTGTGGGTAGGTTTCTTGCGTCGATATCGCAGTTGTAGTTTCTTCCTGCGGGTCGTACCGCGTCGTATCGGTTGTCTACGGGATTCCAAGTAATCTCAACCCAACACAAGTTGTCAAAGTTGAACTCAACGGGGCGGTATCGGGTTGGCCCCGATGCGAAGTCCACGAAGTACCCTGTCTCTCCTCGGTATTCTCTCCACCTAGCGGCTCCTAGGAATTGTGTTGGTACGTTGCGGTCTCCTCGTCGTTCGAGGGAATAGGCTTGGAAATTTCTCCACTGATCTCGAGTTGTGAACGCCACGATGAAGGGATCTTGGTCTTAATGTAACGCCACCACTGGCGTTAGTCCGACTTGGACACGAAAGGGCGTTCACGACTTAGCAAAATATCTCTTCAAGGTCACGTGACCAAATCGCGAGATACACGGCGTTTGTGGGCACGTGATCTGAACGTACACTAGGGCAAGTTGTGCCACTAGGTAATCCGATGCTCGAGAAAGACGACTTGCTCGGATCGAGACAAGCGAGGCACGTGTGAGAAGACGAGAGAAGGTGGTGGATTGAAGAAGACCAAGATGGCGAATCTTGGTCTTGTCAGGCCACTATTTATACATGTTTGAGGACGCTTTAAAGCTCCTCTCGAATCCGTACGACTAATAGCGTAAGTAGCTCGAACCCTACTACGACTATCATGTGATAAGTACATGCCTTGTCGGCATGTGATTGTGCTACTCCTGCTGACTGATCCTTCTGTCCATGACACATTACTACTTACTAACGCGGTCATATTCGTAAGTAAGAGTCCTTCCCGCGTGCCGTGACACACAGGGGCAGGAGTCAAGGCAAGTGGGGAATGTCACAAGTGGACAGTCTGAGGGACTGTCCGTTCTATTGCGCTGGCTTATATACCCAGAGGGATGGTCTGTGCGTAAGTTTAGGGCAGGCTTAAGGTCTGCCCATGGGTACTGCGGAATACTGCGGAATGGAACATTCCGGTAACATCTAAATATAGTGTCCAATGGGAAAATCAGGATAGTATCGTACGACTGCTCCACAGTCGATGACGCCATATGACGTGACTGCTCCACAGTCCAATCAGAATAATCGTAGGAGTGGTACGACTGCGCCGCAGTCGAGTTGGTCATAATGATTTGACTGCTCTGCAGTCCAATCAGATAAATCCAAGGAATGGTACGACTCTCGGTCGTCAGGTGACTTGATAAATGATGGGAGATCACGTGACTGATCACGTGATCGTCGGAGTACGAAATTCAAACTCCGATTCCGGATTTCCCCTTTTAGGAAGGTGATTAGATAAGACCGGGCCGGTGCGGACCGGTCTTAGACGCCCGAGTCACGACCCAAGTTTCTAGGTTCGTGACAGTATCCCCTTTTTAACGCCGTGCTGCACCGACAGCACTGGTTGACTTTGGATGAGGGGCACGGGGGTGGTCCTTGTGGAACTTCTGGACCAGTTCTTGGGAGTGCGTCATGCGGGATGAGGGGAGCCAGGAATTCTCCGAATCAGGATATCCTTTCCACTTGATAAGGTAAAGTATCCCTTTCTTGTTGGGTGATACTTTGGATTGTAGGACTGCTTCAACTTCGTAGTGTTCGTCCTCTCCTTGGACGATCTCGGGGGGGGGGTCGGGTGAAGTTGGGTCCGTGGATATTATTCTCCTGATATGGAGAGATCAAGGAGTTGTGGAAGACTGGATGAATACGCCATGTTTTTGGGAGTTGGAGTTTACAATTAACTCCCCAGGTGGATAAGACTTTAAATGGGCCATGGCGTTTTGGGGCAAGTTTGGGTTTGGGGTGTGTGGTGTGGATATTGGTTCCTTCCAACCAGACTAAATCTCCGGGCTTGAATTCCCATGTTGGAACTTGTGATTTGGAATTTCTCATGATCTCTGCTGCCACTTTTAGTGCTGCGGTGACCTCAGATCGGATTTGGTTCAGGGTTTTTAGCCGGTCTTCGGCTGTAGGGATGTTGGTAGTGAAGTGGATGGGGGGAATGAATTCGGGTTTGAACCCGTACCACACTTCGAAGGGTGATTTCTTGGTAGCACTGTGTTGTCGGACATTGTGTGCGAATTCCATGAATGGAATCAAATCTGCCCAGTTATCTGCTTGGAAGTTGCAGAAAACGCGAAGGTATTGTTCGAGCTCTTGATTGACTCGCTCGGTTTCTCCATCTGTCTGTGGATGGAACGCAGTCGACATGGTGGATTTGACTCCCAGTTTGCTCCAAACTTCTTGCATTACTTTAGATGCGAATTGGGGTCCTCTATCCGAAATTACTTGTTGGGGGAGTCCGGTTCTTCGCCAGACTTGTTCCAGGTATAACTTGGCAGTTTCATCAGCCGTGATGGTTTTGTTACAAGGGGCAATGATTGTTGCCTTGCTGAGGCGGTCTACGACTACAAATAATGTGTCGTAGCCAAGAGATACGGGGAGGTCGGTAATGAAGTCCATAGTGATAATTCCCCATACTTCTGTAGGAATTGAATTGGGTTGCAGGGGTACTTGGGTTCTGGGCTTGATTTTTGTTGATTGACAGATAGCGCATCCATCTACATAGCTTTTAACGAAGCTGGACATTCCTGGCCACCAGAAATCTCGGGATATCAGCTTGTAGGTCTTCCATCTTCCTGGGTGTCCTACAGCAATATGGTCATGGTATTGTTTAACGATATCTCTTCTTAGGTCGTCGTTTTTGGGCACATAGACTTGTCCGCGGAATAGGATGATTCCATCTTCTAGATTCCACTCTTCTAGTCCTTTGGTGAGTGAACGGGGGCCATTTTTCAAGAGGGTTTCCAATGCCATGCTAACTTCTGTATCGTATGTTTGTGTACTTCGGATACGTTGCCGTAGGGTGGTGTTTCCTAAGGCTGTGATAGTTGTTCTTTGCACGGCATTGACTTGGAAATATTTGGTATCCAGGAGTATTCGTTTTTCATCTTCATCTGCTATCCCCTTTTTATGATCTGGACGCCTGGACAGTGCATCGGATTTGTTTTGACTGCCCGGTTTGTGGATGATGATGAACTGGAACTGAGACAGAAACAGCGCCCAATGGGCCTGTCGACGGGAGAGTTTTTGCTTCTTCATAAAGTAAGCCAGATTGTTGTGGTCGGTCCACACTTCCGTGGTATCGCTTCGTCCTTCGAGGTAGTGTCGGAATGCATGGAAAGCATGGATGATTGTGAGGAGTTCTTTGTCGCAAATCTCATAGTTGCGCTCCGCAGGAAGGAGAGATTTCGACAAAAAGGCAACGGGATGCCAACGGTCTAAGGCATCAGGTTGCTCCAGAATAGCCCCTGTTGCAAAGTCACTGGCGTCGGTGATGAGTCGGAATGGCTTGGAATGATCAGGAAGGGATAAAACAGGGGCCTGTGTGAAAGCATTGATCAGGGTGCGGAAAGCAGTTTCCGCCGCGGTATCCCAAGAAAAGAGCACAGCTTTCTTGGTCAGGTCGAAGAGTGGGCGGGCGACGGTGGAATAATCTTTGATGAACCGTCGGTAGAAGTTACAGAAGCCTAAAAACGCTTGGACTTGTTTGACTGTACGCGGGACAGGCCAATCAGTAATACCAGCCACCTTGGCTGGGTCCATGGAAACTTGGCCGTTGGAAATCACGATTCCAAGGTATTCGACAGAGGTCTGAGCAAATACGCATTTCTCAGGTTTCAGGTAGAGGTCGTGCTGTTCCAAACGCTGGAGCACATCATGGGTCAACACAGTCAGGGAGTCGAGATCTTCCGTGAAGATGAGGATGTCATCGAGGTAGACTACAACATGTCCACCATCGATCAGGGGTCCGAAGAGCTGGTTCATGAACGTTTGGAACGTTGCTGGTGCGTTGCAGAGACCGAAGGGCATTACGGTCGGTTCGAAAAGGCCGTGGGAGGTTTTGAAAGCGGCCTTGTACTCATCACCCTTGCGAATCTGGATGTTATTGTAACCCCACCGGATGTCCAACTTGGTGAAATAACGCGCGCCGTGAAGTTTGTCGATTAACTCGGGAATGAGGGGGAGGGGCGCCGCGTTTTTAATGGTGATGTCGTTTAGAGCCCGGTAATCTTGAACCGGACGGAGCTTTCCATCCTTCTTGTCGACGAAAAAGAAGGGACAGGCCATGGGGGACTTGGAAGGGCGGATGTAACCTTTCCGCAGATGTTCAGAGATGTACTCCTTGAGTGCATCAGCCTCTTTAGGTGTCAGGCGGTAGATGGAACAGTTCTTTAAACTCGCTCCAGGTTTCAGATCAATCGCATGATCCCAGGGTTGGTGTGCAGGCAAGCGGTGGGACGCTTCCTCGCTGAAGACTTGGGTGTATCGCTGGAAGTGACTCGGAATGTGGTCCGTGGAAGGTTTAGGGGCAGTCTTTGCCGCTAATTTGGTACTCGTGGTGAATTTTGCTCGAATGGCCAAGTGGTCGTACTTGGGAAAACTGTGGCTCCACAGGAATGGCTCAATAGCCTCTTGAGAGAACGTGCATTCTACAGGTTCCGTTGCATCAGCAGTCGGGATTAAAGCGTCGTTCGTTTGTTCGGGTTCAGGTTCCAACTCTAGAATGTTGATTGTTGTGTCTCGGGTTTGGGGTGTCTGGGAGGAAATGACTACGGCCTTTGTAGACAAGGTGCAGTGGCTTGGGCACCGCGTGAAGGCGAGCTGGGGTCTTGACCAGTCGATCTCGGGATTATGTGTTTGGAGCCAATCCGTTCCTAGGATTATGTCGTGCTCCCCTAGGGTGGTGACGTAGAGTTCAACCAATTCATCGTGGTAAGCGTCGTTCGTCGTTCTGATTCATAGCTTCTGGATTGTGGTATGCTTGACGGAGCCCATTTTGTTGGGTGAGCCATCCACATTTCTAACCGGTAATGGTTTAATCAGGGTTCAAAGGGTTAAGTTGTTTGCACGTGCAAACCCATCATCTATGATGATGCCCTCCGCGCCACTGTCCAACAGGGCACGGGCACTGATTTCTTTGCCAGATTGTTTTCCAACTAGTGACACGCGCAGTACGATAGAGGGGGCTCTCCTATTTCGTATCGTATGGGCTGGCACAGGCTTGTTACCGAGCGTGTCTAGTAGGGAAAAAACGTTAGCGGCGTTACTGGCTGTCAAACTTCCTATCGACAGTGCTTCGAAGGAAGGGACTAAAAATCCTCGTTTATAGGTGCAGAGCGTGGGTGCGTGTCTGGGAGTATTTCTCGATACATAGCTCCAATTTGAGCTGGGTGATCCACAGGGGTTTCCTCTTGATCGTGATCTTCATCGATGAAGGTGCCTCGTGCTCTGGCATTGTTGGGATTGGAACGGCTGCCTTTGGCCCTCATGGCTTGGGTTTTGGAATGGCATTCACGGAGGACGTGGCCTGGTTGGCCACAATACAGACAAAGCTTGTTTTGGAAGCGTTGGTTTCGTTCTTCCTTGGTAAGTTTCCCTTGAAGTTTTTTGGCACCAGAGGAGGTAGCATCAATATTTAAGCTGCCTTCTTCCGTTAGGATAGCTCGTCCAAAAGCAGGTTTTCCAGTATTGCTACGCAAAGATGGGTTTCGTGGGGAGGAGTCAGCGTATAGTTTATATACGCGGTCGAATTCCCTGGCTTTGTTGACCAAGGTTTCCAGTGTTGTTGGGATTGGGGAGATACCCATGAGTTTCATATGGAGGGCCGTCGGGATAGCCTTTCTAAAGGCATGCATCTGGGTTTGTTCATTTGCACCGCTTCTGGTGGCATGGGTGGACCATTCTTGGTACCATTCATTGAACGGGCGATTTCCCATTTTCATGGTATACATCAGGTTGGTGGCTTCCAACGCGGTATGTGCTGGGATGAAGTGTTTGTCAAAATCTGATTTGAATGTAGCCCATGTTCCAAAGGAGATAGCTGCTCCTGCAGCTGGGTTCAAAGCCTTGTGTTGTCTATCCTGGGCCCACTCGCCTGCCGAGGTGCCCGCTTTAAAGTATGTCAGGGCTGCTGAGACTTTCTTTTCATCGGTGTCAAAGACAGGTCCATTGAGGTGAAAGTAGTTTTCTAAGTTATTCCAGAAAGCTTCTGCTTTGCTGGGTTTTCCATCAAAGGGTTCTGGTGCTGCACCAAGGATTTTTGCAGGGATTGCCGCCATGGGGTTTATTGCTAAGGGTCCTGGAGGGGGGTATGAAGGGAATTTGGGAAGACGAGGCGCTTGGGGTGAAGGCGATCGGGATTGTGGGGGTGCTGTTGCTTGATGGGTTAGAGGTGGGGATGGTAGTCTAGGGGGGGGATTTATGGAGGTGGTGGAAATCAGATGAAGTCGACTGGGGCCGGGTGTACTTGGGAGTGGACCAGGGGATATGTGAGGGGAAGAGGGTTGTGAAGCTACTCGAGATACGAGACCAGTGAGTCGTTTAGTAGTGTCATCGAGGATTCGTGAAACTTCTTCTTGTTCACTATCGGAATCGGGGGCGTTGGAAGGACTCAAGGGAGTGAGCGATTTTTCACTATCTGATTGTTCTTCAGAGTCGGAAAATTGAACTGCGCGGTTATTGCCGTATATCCAACGGGAGTGGGCAAAGGACCAGGATACTCTCTTTTTCTTGAAGGATCCACAGAGGATGGTCCAATCTAGTTTTCGAATTTTTCGAACGTGGGGGAAGACCTGCTCCAAGTCTTGGATTGTAAGATGTTTCTGGGTGATGACATGTGTCCACGGATAGTGACCGTTTGGGCTGGTGATGGGTTGATTGTTGAAAGTGGCGTAGATGAGGTTGTCAGTGATGGAAAAGTAGGGGTCCAGGAAATATACAGGGATAAGGTCTTGTTCGTCGGTGGTGAGGTCTCTTTTTTCGCTCATTCACTGGGGACGTTGATGTATTAGCGAGACGTTCCAACTTGTCTCGTTCCAAGGGTAAAAAACTTGATATGCGGGGCGGAGGATTGCTCGATCCGGTTGGTTTCGCCTTTGTTGACGACGAATCCACTGGTATTCTTCGTAAATACCAAAGTGGGTCAGGGTAGTTTTACTTCGCCACAAGAAGTTTTGGAAGTTTAACGGGCTTGAGGTGATGTCTTGTGCTCGAGTGAGGGGTGATGCGAGGATGAGGGTTTGTTGCGGGTAATCGTCGTATTGAAGGCGACAATGATTCTTGAAAACGTCAAGTTCTCGGGGGGTTCTTGTGGGTAGCTGCTCTGAAACGAAGATGGCCTCAGGGAGGTGACAGTGAAGTTCTCAGGGTTGGGTTTCTAGGAATTGAGCCTCGTCGCTACTTGTCGAATGTTGTCTTGCAACTGGGTTACTTGGGAGTGTTGGGTTGCTTGGTCTGTTTGGGTAGATGCTTGGGTAGACTGGTTCACTTGGTCCACTTTGGATGGTTGGATGAGGAGTTGTTCGAATAGTTTGTTGGGGTCCTGTAGGTCTTCTCGGGATTACTGGGGAGTTCTCGTGGGAGGAGATGCGGGAATCTCTTGCTTGGAAGCGGCGATGGGGTGGTCGTAAATGGGATGAAGCCAGGTTGATAGCCCAATTCATTATGGGTTCCAGGGTGTCAATTTTTACACTCGTAAAAATGCTCGGAATTTTAATTTGTAGCTCTACAAATTAAAGCGTTCTACTCCTATCACTGAAGGGTAGGTAGTTAACACTAGGGGCCCAAAGTACTACGCCTTCTGGAGTAGGGGGAGTCTCTGGTCTGTAGCCACAGATGCACACTTCTTGAGTGCACCAGCAAGGACCGTGATTGGTGGTACTTCCCCAATCGTCGCTGGTTGATTGCGTGTTGCTGGTTTCGTCTGTTGCCGGGCTGCTCGCAGGGAGGGATAATCGCGTTAGTAGGCTAAGGGGATCTTGAACACGTCCTACTAGGAGCTCTACAAGCTCGGGGTCGTTGGGGTCCGTGGGAGGGTCTTGGAAGACGCGGGGGTTGACCAGGCTTTGGTCCGGGTTTGTCAGGGTGGTTTCCCAAGTAGCTCTACTCCAGGAATACGTGAGCTCGGTTCCTTCAGTGATGACTAGGCGAGGAGGGCCGTCTCTGTCCACTACTCGTACTTCGCAGAAGGATATTTGGATTTCTTCGTAGGAAAGACGGAATCGATCAATGTATCGGAAAGGGTTTCCCCACTGGAGTTGCCGGATGATGTAGTCGCGTCGAGGGGGGATGTAGTTGAACCAAAGGTAGTCGCTCTTTGTCCAGAGGAGTAATTGATCAGCTATGATATCTGATAGGTGCCAAAACAGGAGTTGGTTGTTACACCCGTCGACAACGTTTGAAAGGTCTTCAAGAAGGTCGTCGTAGGCTTCTTTTCCTAGGAGTTCTCCGAATTCAAAGATGTTGACAAGTCCTTTGAGTATCAAAGGAGGGTCCGTCCAACAGTCAATGTGGGAGCTTTCTGAGAGGTTGTAATAGGAAGACGAAGGGTAGTATTGACGGACTTGTCGATCTCGATGGGTGTTAAATAGGGTACGGGCCCTTTGGATATGTTGTTCGCTGGTTAGTGGAGGGGAGAGGGAGGTAGGTGGAGGCATGCTGCGTTGAGTTGAACCACTCGATTCAAGGGTCAAGGCAACAAATCTATACCACTAATACTTTATAGTGGTTGAGAGTCGGGAATAGCTGGTACAAAGGAAAAAGGATCGGCCGGGAGTCGTGGAGTAAGACAATGAGACAAGAGAAGGGGGTTGGATCGAACAATATCTTCAAAGAAATAGCCCTGATAGTGGGCAAACACCTGTCCGTTAAAAGCGAAATGAAGATGTCCGTAAGTAGTAACAACACGTCCGTCCAAAAAGTCCTGAATCTCCAATGTTACCAGGGAGTCAATATAACCAGCTCTGATTATATTGGAGAGGGGCTCAAACGCCGCCCGGAGTCCTTCACGGAAGTCGTACCTCACGCTTCCAAGAGGGAGGTCGACGGAGGGGAGGTCGAAGATCGCCTTCGAACAGATGTAGAGGGCGGGGAAGTCGGGGTGTGCGGTGGGGTTGATGAGACGTGGGAGAAGGGTGTAGACGTGTGGGGGCGGGATACGGAACGGGGAGACGGACAGGAAGGTGTGGGGAGCTCTGACAAGAGCGGATGCGAGGGGAATACGACGGAAGTGCTCACGAAGACCTTCCGAAGCGGGGCGCCAAGACTCGCCTTCAGGGGTGTAGACGGCGATGTATTGGTGAGGGTGGTCCTCCTGGCTGTTAATGCATGAGGGGGGGTGGAAGAGGGGAACGGCAGGAGCAATGTTCTCCTGGTTGGCGTGGGGGACGAGGGGGGACTGCTCGGCTACACGCTCGTAGTCGATGGGGGAGTCAGGGGTCGGGACGCGAGGGGGAGGGGATGGAACACGAGGAGGGGCGCTTTCAGGGCGCGATGACGGCGAGGGCTCGGAAGGGGGGTCAGGGTACACCAACTCTGGTGTCTGGGCGCGAAGGGGAATGGAACGGACCGCTACTTGTGTCCGGATATCAAACTCCTCGTACTCAAGAGGAGTCGCAGGGCGGGGGGCGACGGGGCGAGGGGTGTCAATACGAGCGGAGGAGGGGCGAGTGATGGGCGATGGGAGCCCAGAGAGGGGTTCACCGAAGATGTCGGTGAGGACGTACTCGTGTTGTGTGCCTGCGGTGGACGAGCCTTGTTCAAATTCTTGAACAAAGGCGGAGGGGGATGCGAGGGGAGTGAGGGGCGATGGGAGACGAAGGGGAGGGGTGGTGTCGACGACGGGAGGCGACGGAGGGCGGGGAGTAGTGGTGGAACGAAGGGAAGAGTGACGACGAGGGGGGCGAGGATATTGGTGGTCGTTTTCTTCGAAGTACGACCCAGAATCTCCGTCCCACTGACCAAACTGCAAGAAGTCGTAGTCGTAGTCAGACACTGGGAACACCCGGGGTCAGGTCTAATTAGGTTAGACTGTCCAAGTGTGGTGACTCACTGTCGCTCGACAGTAAAGGCACGACGGATGCGAAAGACCGGGGGTGGTGGAGGGCGCGGGGCGGGGCACAAGGGCAATTGTGATTGGGACGACTTGGCTTGACTTAGACAATGGAGTGGCGCTTAGTGGAAGATCGTGTCTTCGCAGCTGAAGGGGCACAGGGGCAGGAGTCAAGGCAAGTGGGGAATGTCACAAGTGGACAGTCTGAGGGACTGTCCGTTCTATTGCGCTGGCTTATATACCCAGAGGGATGGTCTGTGCGTAAGTTTAGGGCAGGCTTAAGGTCTGCCCATGGGTACTGCAGAATACTGCGGAATGGAACATTCCGGTAACATCTAAATATAGTGTCCAATGGGAAAATCAGGATAGTATCGTACGACTGCTCCACAGTCGATGACGCCATATGACGTGACTGCTCCGCAGTCCAATCAGAATAATCGTAGGAGTGGTACGACTGCACTGCAGTCGAGTTGGTCATAATGATTTGACTGCTCCACAGTCCAATCAGATAAATCCAAGGAATGGTACGACTCTCGGTCGTCAGGTGACTTGATAAACGATGGGAGATCACGTGACTGATCACGTGATCGTCGGAGTACGAAATTCAAACTCCGATTCCGGATTTCCCCTTTAGGAAGGTGATTAGATAAGACCGGGCCGGTGCGGACCGGTCTTAGACGCCCGAGTCACGACCCAAGTTTCTAGGTTCGTGACACCACTCAGGACGCTACAGGGGAGTTTATATACACTACTGGAGCTGAGCTTGAACTGAGTCTAAACACTATTACTAAGTGTACAGTAAGACTCCATGACTCAGGGGCTGACACATCGTGTCTATTAATAGCACTATCTGTTGTGCTGACTGATGCACTTGTCATGGCACTGACGCGATGCCTTGTCTTGCTGAGTAAAACCTAATACAGCAAGTAAGCGTAAACTACTAAGCGCGATCTAGAACTATCTAGAATGTTCCTTCCTTATCTACCAATCATTAGAGTCCATACGTAAATAGGATGTGACTGGGTTGGGCTGTCCTGTTAAGGGTGCAACTGTCCCAAGGTCACGTGCTTGAGGGTGCACATGGTGGCAGCATGTGACTGATGATATCTCGTACTTTGGCCTCTTATATCTTCCTCATATAATTCTGTAAAAATACAGAAAAATAGGAAAATAAATATACGCGTCCGTGACAACAGCCTGCAATGTCCAACCAGCTGGACTTTGGTCTCACAGAATGTGCATCTTACTCTACCCGTTCTACAGTTGTCTCACAAGTCAACTTGAAGTACATGCATCAGTGTCACCAGATGGTGACCCACCTCAGGCTGAGCACGAAGCCATGGCACGTCGTCCCCCAAGCCAATGAGAAAAACGTAGCACGCTGGCCACAAGACAACAGCTTTCGGACATAGTCTCAGGTACTAGTGGAGCCCGTCCTCATCCTCAGCCAGTAGGACAAGGACAGGGGGGAAAGGTGAGTCTGTCATTGGCTACCATACTTTTTTTTACGCAGCAACTCCTTAGGTGCATACCATTCCACGGCCACCAAGAAATTCTGGGTTGAACCCGTTGGGGATTCCATATGATTCTCAGCTCAATTGTCCCTCGGAGTTCATACCCCCACTCAGTACAGATACATCATCTCCCAATCCTATGCTCGCTACTAACCTATCTTATAATTTTACGGACCCCAACCCTACACCTAATATTTTCAATGTGCATAATTCTATGGCAGATTCGGTTCATGACGATTCACTTTCTACCAATTATTCGAGTGCATATAATTCAACGGTGGATTCGGTCCCCGACTCTACATCCTCTACTGACTTTTCACTTGTAGATAATTTTACAGCAACCCAAGGTGGTGGTGATGGTGCTGGTGCATCCTATACACATGTTGCTCCATATCGCAACAATCGGCCATCCTCCAGCATGATGGTCAATTTGCTCCATGATGTCAGTTTCCCGGACCCCGCTTCATTGGTCAACACTGGCCATAGTGGGTCGTCCTTTTTTAATGGGCCTTTTGGCCCTCATCTGGCACATAGTAAGTTTTACTTTTGACAACCCTAACCACATTTATGATGTTATTGTCTCCACAGCCCATAGTCGTTATGTACCACAGCAGCCTCTCCAACCTGGAGAAGTGACACCTGGTGGTATCACGCCACCCTTACCTCTTTCGACTTGGAGAACCAGTGCAGACAGAACTCATGCCCCATCAACCTCACAAGGGCCCCCTGGTGTGATACAGGTAAGTTGTGTGGTTTTGGATCCGAGTTTTTATTTTATCTATCTTTTCAGAGTACCGGAATGACAACCGACGTCCTGGTGAACCGCCATACAAGGTGTCCTCCTTACCGGCTCCCTCCTACCCTGGCCCCATCTATTGTTCAATGCGCATCCAATGCCGGCAGTTCAAGATCTGGTCAGGGGACTTCAGCAAGTGCTAGAAGTAGTGAGCCAGATACTAGTCAAGAAATAATTGCTCATGTGAAGGAATTTTTTCGACTGAAACTCCTCACCATCAATGCGATGTGGCCAGATGTCACCATGAGAGTGCAGGCCAAGGATCAGCTAGTGGCCTCGCACCGTGCAAACATGATGCCTTGGACTGATCAGGAAATTGACAGCGACACCATAGATAAAGTGTCCATTAGGAAGGTGAGCCTTGGAGACAATATATCTATATCTATCCTAACCTTATTCTTCCCCAGGTGATGCACAATGGGAGCAATCTGCGCCATGAGTTCAAGAAGGCTGCACAAGACGTTGTTGCCTCCCATGAAAACTATTATTCTTTGTTCCCTCCGCACACACAAAACCAGAGAGAGCAATACACTGTCCAGAAGGTGAGTGCCCTGCTCGACAAGACAACAGGCGTGTGGATGCACAACGGAAGCAACTCGAATGTAAGTAACGCATGCTGCTGTGTCATGCCATTTGCATCTAAGTTGTTCACAGTCAATCCCAAATTATTTCGAACACCCCACCATTGAAGAAGTCATTGTTCGGACCATTTTTGCGAGACCGCAGTCAATTGGATGTCGCAACTTGGACAAGTTCAGTGTGGTGTGTACCCCCGTCCTTGCCCTTGCGTCGTGTGTGGTACGTGCTACACCCCAGCTACCTTGTCACGACTGCGGGAACGGACACTTACTAAACGGATATGACCACGATAGTAAGTAGTAATGAGTCATGGACAGGGGATCAGTCAGCGCGTAGCACAATCACATGCCATTAAGGCGTGAGTCAACACTAGTATAGCGATGGTAGGGTTCGAGCTACTTTAGCTATTCGTCGTACGGGATTGGAGAGGAGCTTTAAAGCCGCCTCGTATATGTATAAGTAGTGGCCTAGGAAGACCAAGATTCGCCATCTTGGTCTTCTTCAATTCACCACCTTCATCTGTCTCTTCACGCGTGCTTCGCTTGTCTCCTCCCGAGCAAGTCGTCTTCGTCGATTATCGGATTACCTAGTGGCACGACTTGCCCTAGTGTATACTCGGATCACGTGCCCGTAAGCGCCATGTATCCCGTGATCAGGTCACGTGACCTCAAGAAATATTCTGCTAAGTCGTGAACGCCCTCTTGTGTCCAGGTCGGACTAACGCCAGTGGTGGCGTTACATTAAGACCAAGATCCTTCATCGTGGCGTTCACAACTCGAGACCAGTGGAGAAATTTTCAGACCTACTCCCTCGAACGACGAGGAGACCGCAACGTACCAACACAATTCCTAGGAGCCGCCAGGTGGAGAGAATACCGAGGAGAAACAGGATACTTCGTAGACTTTGCGTCGGGGCCGACCCGATACCGCCCCGTTGAGTTCAATTTCGACAATTTGTGTTGGGTTGAGATTACCTGGAACCCCGTAGACAACCGATACGACGCAGTACGACCCGCAGGAAGAAACTACAACTGCGATATCGACGCAAGGAACCTACCCACACGAGAAGAGTGGGGACGCATAGACGGACAACCCGAAGAAGAACCCAGCACGTCCGAACCAAGAACCCCCGCACCATCCGAAACTAGTGGGGACGACGAAGAAACCAACGACGACAAAGAATCCGAAGTAGGGGAAATAATACAAACAGCTGAGTCCCTGCGCATTAACGAACCCGAGAGTATCGAAGTACGCCCACCCGCAGACATGGCAACAGCAACAATCACCCAAGAAGACCTGGCCCTCGAAGAAGCCAGGAGAATTACCGAAGAGGCAGAATCCTACCTACGCCCCATCAATCCAACAACGGGACACCGTATGACTGCAGACGACGCGGCCATCTTTAGAGCCGTAGGCCCAGACGTCCCCGATCCACCACCGGGAGCAGGAGGACCTCCACCACCCAGAAGACGCGGAGGACCCTTTGGGCAAGGACCACCAGGAAACGGAGGACCACCGCATAGAGGAAGGCAACCTCAATTCGGAGGAGGAGGTGGAGGAGATCCTTTCGGGGGAGGGCCACCACCCCCACTGCCACCAGCAGCGGGACCAGCGCTGGGAGTACCACACGCATCAGACAAGTTAGTGGGAGAAACCCCGACCATATTCGACGGAAATAGAGATGAGTACGAGTCCTTCCTCACGCAGTGGCACATCTACTGGGGACAGAATTCAGAGGCGCCGATCATGACCAATGTCTATCGGCGATGCCTACTATTCCTCGGCTTCATCAAAGGACCACGAGTGTCAAACTGGACGCTCGGCTTCCTCCAATGGCTCAACAACGAGCTACACCAAGGACGCAGCCGATACGACCCCTACCTATGGGACACCCTAACGGCGGGATTCTCAGACCGTTTCTCGAATGTGCTCGAGCAAGAACAAGCACAGGCCACACTGGCCAAAGGATTCAAAATGATCGGTGATGATATTGACTCGTACGTCACCAACTTCGAACAACTGGCGCGGAAAGCTGATTACCGCCTCAATGATCGCCAAACACTGGACCGATTCACGGTGGGGCTACCACGAGCGCTGTTTACGAAGATTTACGAACTGGACGACCCCCAAACCTTCAACGAATGGAAGGAAGCCGCTCTCAAAAGGCAAAAACAGTACATTCACCTACGCGCGCGCCTAGGAATCAATAACACCCCGCGCAACCCCCCAATACCGAGACCCCAGCAGAACCGTGGGTACGCCCCGCAATGGGCACCACCCAGGTTCCCACCACCACGCCGCGACCCAGACGCCATGGATACGTCGGCAGATCGCACACGCGCACGCGTCGCCGAAGTGGGAGACCCAAACCAAGGGAATTACCAACGACCACCATTCCCGCCAAGAGGAGGATCAGGACAGAACCGGGGAGGCGGACCACGCCGAGACATAAGGGAAGTTATCTGTTACAACTGCAACAACCCCGGTCACTTCTCACGAGACTGCACACGCCCCAGAAAGCCCAGGCAACCGTTCCAGCCACGTACAAGCACGAGCCGTAGCGTAGAGACGGATTACTACGGCCAAGAACCAGTAACTGCACGACGCACAGAAACCACGGCCGAGGAACAAGCCAAGGGATGGATGGAGACGCTGAAGGGAGCTAGCGACGAGGTCAAGGACCTCGTATTCAAGGATCTCTGGACCCAAGAGGGTTTTCAGGACGCCTGAACCCATCGGCCTGGGTGAGGGCAGTCAATTGTAATTCTGTAATCATGACTCGCTACCGTTCGCTCCGAATTCCAGTATCGATTCGTACAAATTACTCTATGGCCGACATCAAAGGGCTCGTCGACTCCGGAGCCACCGACAACTTTATAAGACCCGCGTTCGCTAAACGCATGGGCCTTGGGCTACAAGCCCTTGAAAAACCAAAGAAAATCTGGAACATTGACAACACGGAAAATAAAGCTGGATCCATTACCCACTTCATTGATCTAGACGTCCAGACCAATAACGTCTCCAAGACCATGAGATTCCTTGTCACTGACATAGGAAATGAAGATCTAGTCCTCGGATACCCCTGGCTAGCAACCTACGAACCAACTATCAGCTGGGCGCACGCCACCATCCACGAAGGAGCCCTTCCAGTAGTGCTTCGATCAATCAATCCCACGGAAACGCAAACCACCATAGCCGGTGCAATAACTCAAGATGAAGCCGAAGACATCGTCCAAAAACTCGAAGAGGAGTGCCAGATACGTACCACAGCTACCGAACTGGCCATCGCAGCTAACCAAAACACCGTTGTGGAAGCCCTCCCAGAACCATATCAACGTTTTGCGAAAATCTTCAGCGAGGAAGCCTCCCACCGATTCCCACCATCACGACCTTGGGACCATGCGATTGACTTCAAACCGGGTACACCCCCAAGCATCGACTGCAAGGTCTACCCCATGTCCCAAGATGAAGATGGGCAACTACGCACGTGGCTGGACGAGCAACTCAAACTGGGATACATCAGACCATCGAAATCCCCCTACGCTTCGTCATTCTTCTTTATCAAAAAGAAGGACGGCAAACTACGACCGGTACAGGACTATCGAAAGATTAACGCATGCACGGTGCGCAACCAATACCCACTACCCCTCATGTCGGAACTCATCAACGACCTGGGAGACGGACACATATTCACCAAGCTCGACGTCCGATGGGGGTACAACAATATACGCATCAAGGAAGGAGACGAGTACAAAGCAGCCTTCAAGACGAAATACGGACTTTTTGAGCCACTCGTCATGTACTTCGGACTCACGAACTCACCAGCAACGTTCCAGAACATGATGAACGACATCCTAGGTGACACAATCCGAGTCTTTGCGGCAATGGGAACGATCATCCGGGTCTACATGGACGACATCGGAATCGCAACGCTCGAACACGCAGGCCTTCAAGCGCACATCGACGCCGTCTGCGCAGTACTTCAAGTAGCACTGGACCACGACCTGTACTTCAAACCATCCAAGTGTACCTTCCACCAACCGCGAATGGATTACCTGGGGGTAATTCTTGAAAAGGGGGTGACTCGCATGGACCCCGTAAAAATTGCTGGTATACGCGACTGGCCCACACCTACGAAGGTACGAGACGTACGCTCCTTTTTGGGCTTCTGCAATTTTTACCGTCTCTTCATCCGCGGTTTCGCCACGTACGCACGAGCCCTCAACAAACTCACACGCAAGGACGCGGAATGGACATGGGGCAAGGACGAAGAAACCGCATTCCAAACCCTCAAACGCTTAGTCACCAGCGAACCCGTACTCGCACACCCCACGCTCACCGACCAGTTTGAACTCGAAGTAGACGCGTCAGGATACGCAGTAGGTGCAGTACTCCTTCAGAAGAAGCAAGACGGAAAGAGACACCCACTCGGCTACTTCTCGGCCACCCTAAATGAAGCAGAGCGCAACTACGACATTTACGACCTGGAACTCCTAGCAATCGTCAAGGCACTACGACACTGGAGGCCATTCCTAGCAGGATCCCCCCACAAGATTAAAATCTTCTCGGACCACCTCAACCTCACGCACTGGAAAACACCGCAGAAGATAAGTCGTCGCGTAGCCCGAGAAGTCTTGGAACTCATGGAATACGACTTCGAGATCCATCACATCAAAGGGACCAACAACGGTCGTGCGGACGCACTATCACGAAGACCCGACTACGACCGAGGAGAACACGACAATGAAGGAGTCGTCGTCCTACCCGAAAAGGTATTCGTGCGAACCAGCACCACGCAATCACCGGAGACCCACGAACAAAACGAAGACGTTCTACGACCCTGGGTAGACCCACACAAACTCAAGAAAGTCAATGGAACTTGGTACCACCAAGGCGCACGAGTAATCACCGGAGGACCAGAAGAAATCCGCACCATCATCGCCAACCACCATGACCCCCCAGTCTACGGCCACCCAGGAATCAAGCGAACGGCGAGAATCATCGAGCGAAGTCACTGGTGGCCGAATATGCTGAAACAAATAACGGAGTACGTTCAAGGTTGTGCGGAATGTCAACGCCACAAGGTTAACAACCGCCCGACGCGAGCCCCATTAGTACCCATCACGCCGACACCCGACGCTAAGCCATTTGAAGCCATCGCTCTTGACTTCATCACTAAACTGCCGGAATCACAGGGATACGACTCAATCCTCACCGTAACTGACCACGATTGCACCAAGGCATCAGTATTCATACCCTGCAACGAAGAAATATCCGCGGAAGAAACCGCTGCACTGTACGTCACTCATGTGTTTCGGAGATTCGGATTACCGGCGAAAATTATCAGCGACCGCGACCCGAGATTCGCATCAAAGTTCACACGCGAATTGTGCCGAATCCTCGGCATCTACTAAAACATCTCCACGGCGTATCACCCCCGAACGGATGGACAATCAGAACGTACCAATCAGTGGCTAGAACAATACCTACGGTTCTGGACCAACGAGCGTCAAGATAACTGGGCGCGATTCCTACCAATGGCAGAGTTCGCGCATAACAACTGGCCCCACGAGGCAACGAGGAAGTCTCCATTCTCGCTTCTGATGGGATACGACCCCCGCGCTGATTGGATCGATAAACCATCGCCCATCCCACAGGTACTCACAAGACTCCAGCAGTTCCGAGACGCACGAAAAGAAGCCCAGAATCTCATCAAAAAGGCACAATCACTATGGGTCAAGCATCGGAACACACCCAAGTACCAAGTCGGGGACCAAGTATGGCTAGAAGGGCGACATCTACGAACCAATCAACCAACTGCCAAGCTAGCGGCACGACGGCATGGCCCATTCAAAATCACGCGCGTCCTGTCACCGGTCAATTACCAACTGGAGCTTCCCACGCAGTGGAGTATTCACCCCGTATTCCATATCGATTTACTCACGCCTTATCGCGAGACGCCCATGCATGGGGAAAACTTTCAACGCCCACCACCGGATCTAGTAGACGGAGAAGAGGAGTATGAAGTGGAGCGCATTCTAGACTCCAGGCGATTCGGCCGGAGCAAGAAACTGCAATACCTCGTGAAATGGAAGGGATACCCCGACTCGGAGAACCAGTGGGTCAACAAGGATGACATATTCGCTGATGAAGCCATAGCGGAGTACAAGCGGAGTTCGACCGCAGCCAGGACACATATAAACCGGATACACGACGCTAAGTTGCCCACATCCCTTCACACTGGACTCTCCACTCAACCAACAATGTCTCTTCCCTCTGCCACCTCTTCCGCCCCTCTCACTACCCGGCTCGTCGACAGCCTCACCTACGAAGAACTCCGGACGGCACTCGACAACGCCCAGTCCATCATCGACCTGGAAGACCCCGAACAGCCAGCAACGTACTGGCTCATCAACGGAGCCGGGGAAAGGCTTTCGACCGCCCCTTACACCGAAGCCGAAATTGCTAGGCTTCGTTCAACTTTCGGAGGGAGTGAAAATCCCTCACCTCGACCTCTCCCCGTCCAGATCAAGGCCCAGGAAGACACCGGCAACACTACGCTGGCAGGAGTGGATGAAGAATCGACCGTGGAGGCCGCCTGCGGAGCAATGGTGGCAGGATCAGCTAGCGAAGGCAGCGGCGCGCAAGGCGTCCCTCCTCATTCGCCGCCGACAACACACCGAGATGCTGAAAAGGCAGTTTACGAAGCAGTAGAAGGGTCGCTGAGGGAGTGGTACCCAGTTGAGCAGCCCTACTTAATCACGGCCACCGATTCTGACGACCCCCGTGAAACCCCATACGCCTGTGACACCACCGGGCGACCCCTGTATCGCGCCGGAGTCGTCGTCGACACCGAAACTCACACACTACCCGCCGTCCGCCTCCGCTACCTGGGCGGCAACACCCGCGCCGCACCCCATGGCTACAAGCACAATCGGGGGGACGATTTCGTCCATTACCCCATCACCGACGCGCAGGGGGTGACGCGCCAAGCGACCTTTGTGCAAGTAGTCGCCGGCCCCGACCCCCTAGTACTCGGCCTCGTCGACGACAGCGACAAGGTCTACAGCCGACCTTTGTACGCGGAGCCACAGGTACGCGAGGCGGGCAAACCCCACTATGCCCCCGAAGACCTGTACGCCCTAGTCGGCGGGCACAGCAACCAGCATCGGATGGACCGAGCATTAAACGAGTTGAAGGATGTAGGGCTCAAAGCGGAGGTGACCCGCTTCCGCGCCTACCGGCACGAGGCCGAGCGGATGGAGCAGAGGCTCCACGCCCTAGCACAGGCACTTGGAGGGGTGCAGGCGGAACTCGCCCGCTGTAAGTTCCGCCTCGAGATGGCTAACGTGTTGGATCGGGTTACGGAGAGACAGGAGGCTTGGATGGGGGGTATCGGCCCCACTCGGCGCCGTGGGCGTCGCAGCTGAAAAGGGGGTGATGTCACGACTGCGGGAACGGACACTTACTAAACGGATATGACCACGATAGTAAGTAGTAATGAGTCATGGACAGGGGATCAGTCAGCGCGTAGCACAATCACATGCCATTAAGGCGTGAGTCAACACTAGTATAGCGATAGTAGGGTTCGAGCTACTTTAGCTATTCGTCGTACGGGATTGGAGAGGAGCTTTAAAGCCGCCTCGTATATGTATAAGTAGTGGCCTAGGAAGACCAAGATTCGCCATCTTGGTCTTCTTCAATTCACCACCTTCATCTGTCTCTTCACGCGTGCTTCGCTTGTCTCCTCCCGAGCAAGTCGTCTTCGTCGATTATCGGATTACCTAGTGGCACGACTTGCCCTAGTGTATACTCGGATCACGTGCCCGTAAGCGCCGTGTATCCCGTGATCAGGTCACGTGACCTCAAGAAATATTCTGCTAAGTCGTGAACGCCCTCTTGTGTCCAAGTCGGACTAACGCCAGTGGTGGCGTTACATACCTGCATTACATATCAACTTAACTATTTTACAGCTTCACTGTGCGCTAGAAGAATGGGCAACTGGGGTGTTCGTCCCAGTCAAGTTTGAGGTTGCTAACTACAGGACGCTATACACATCTATTGCGGACCTCAACCTACAGAAGATTCTTAGCAACTCATACCTGTGTGCCAAGCTTGAGACATTGTGGGTGCGCATCTACAGTCGTGGATGGTAAGTGCTCCTTCAAATGTGTCATGATCAATTCTAAAATGCTGTGGTAAAGTCAGGTGGGCAATGGCACTCTGGGCATCTGCCAGGTGCACACCATGCACCTCTTCGTGGCGGATGTCAACACTTCGCTGGTTACAGGATTGTTCGAGGAGCTGAGGGATTAGTTAGTAGTGTCAGTATTTACTAGTAGAGCTCAGAACTTGAACGTTTGAACACTCAAATATGATTATTCATTTTCACGAACACTGAGCGTGCGTCAAAAAAAAACCCCTTGAGCATGCCTCATAATAAACTTAATAGTAATAAAACAATAAGAATGGGGAAACATTTAAAGAATAATATAGGATATAAATTCAAATAGACAATACAGAAGTGACAAATGGATGGAAATCTATATCTGGAATGGTGTCATTGCCTGTCACTGAATGTGGCCTAGGCTGACAGGTCTACCCAAATCGGGGTGTTTGATGACCGTCCTCAAACAGTCTCAGACAGGCTAGGTGGTCAAAGTGGTCAGTGGTTGCCAAATGGTCTCAGACTGTCTTGACCACCTCCCAATATTGCAGATGGGTTCCTGTCAGTCTGAAACATAACAATTCTCTTCTGTTCAGGATCATGCTGGCACCTCCGTTCCCTGGGCTCTGCCACTTTCCACAAGGCCATGGTTTTAAGCAATGGACAGGCGACAACTCAAAAGCATTGATGAAGGTGGGCACACTGACTTGACATTACATGGCTGATGCTGTCTCCATCCTATACATCTGTAAAAGTGGGGGGTGTCAAAAGCTGTCAAGGACCGGTCCAGACCGGTCCTTGACAGCTTTGACAGGTACCAGTTTTGCAGATGTAGGTCTATCTCCCTGCATTAGAGGGACACTTGCCAGCCGACATGATTCGCACCTTCTGCATGTTCTTGGACTTTTGCTACCTTGTTCAACGAGATATGTTTAATGAGGACACGTTGGGTTTAGTACAGGATGCCCTTGACTGTTTTCACCACTTTCGTTTGATCTTCCACACAATCAGTGTTTGTCCAAACAGATTCGCTCTTCCACAACAACACTCCCTTTGCCATTACTGACAACTCATATGCTTGTTCAGTGCTCCCAACAGTCTTTGCTCTTCAATCACCAAATCAAAGCACATTAAGGCTGTCAAGGAGCCATGGCATCGTTCAAATAGTTGCAACGCCCTTGGTCAAATGCTTGTCATCAACCAGCATCTTGACAAACTCGTGGCCTCACGTTCCTACTTCAAATCAAAGGGTATGATCAAGAGCGTGGTCCTCGCAGATTCCTGCAAGAGTGCAGGTTTATTTGGTAATGATGGTAAGTCATTTGAAGTCTCACTGGAATAGTGATTCATAAACTCGAATAGTAACAGACACACCCGCTGACGCACTGGATACTGACCCAGCCTCACACTCTGCCAACACAGACCAAGGTGACAATGAGGGTAACCTCCATCATGGTGCTGAGAGCACAGACCCCCATGAGATGGATGGAATGCATCCAGTTGACAACAAAGATGCCGTTAGCCATGTGTTTCTACCTGAGAATCGTCATATGTACATTTTCATTGTCTTTTCAGTCAGGTCTAACCTTTTTGTCTCAATAGAGAGAGGGTATCCATCATCCATCACAGAGCTGGCAGGCATCTTTCACCAACCCAATCTTTAAGCTCTTATCTGTCATTTTTTGTTTGATCAACTCCACTTGGACAATCCCAATGCCCCTGCTGGTTCAGATGTTCCCTTATCTTGGTGCCCCTGTTTCAACAGTAAAGTCTCTGTTTACCATACTGCAACAGCCATCTTCTATTCACCAAGCAATCTGAGTGGCATTTGAGGAATGTGCTCAGAATGTATTCAGTGCAATCCTCGTTGGTGCAAGAGGACCCCTCAATTCGACACCGCTTTCGTCCAACGTGACCCCAGTCAACCCGGAGTACAAGGATTTGATGTCGTGCGCTTGCATGCCCTATTCTCGTTTGTTTGGGAGGATAAGTACTACCCCTGTGCACTCATTAGATGGTTTGCACATGTGGGGGATGTCCCCAATGAAGTGACAGGTTTGTGGGTCATACAACCAGAGACCAATGCTGATGGAACACCAGCAGTTGCAGTGATCCATCTGGATTCGGTCCTCTGTGTGTAACGCCACCACTGGCGTCAGTCCGACTTGGACTATGAAAGAGCGTTCACGACTTAGCGAAATATTCCTTCGAGGTCACGTGACCTAATCATGAGACACATGGCACTTATCCGAGCACGTGGTCCGAGTGTACACTAGGGCAAGTTGTGCCACTAGGTAATCTGAGCAATCGATAAAGGCGACTTGCACAAAGAGGCAAGTGAACCACGCGTGATAGAAACGAATAGAAAGTGGTGATTGAAGAAGACCAAGATAGCGAATCTTGGCCTTATCAAGCCACTATTTATACATGTGTGGGGTCACTTTGAAGCTCCCCTTGAATCCGTAACGACGAATAGCATATGTAGCTCGAACCCTACTACAGCTATCCTAGTGTTGACTCATGCCCTATGGGCATGTGATAGCGACTCTGCTGACTGATACTACTAAGTCCATGATGTATTACTGCTTACCAACGAGGTCATAGTCGTAAGTAAGAGTCCGTTCCCTGCGTATCGCGACATCACCCTCTTTTCAGCTGTGATGACCGTGGCGCTGAGTGGGGCCTATCCCTCCGACCCAGGCTTCCTGCCTCTCTGTGATCCGATCTAACACGTTAGCCATCTCCAATTGAAACTTGCAGTGGGCCAGTTCCGACTGCACCCCTCCGAGTGCCTGAGCCAGGGCGTGAAGCCGTTGCTCCATCTTCTCAGCCTCGTGTCTATAGGTGCGGAAACGGGTTAACTCAGCTTTGAGCCCTATGTCCCTCAACTCGTTGACCGTGCGATCCACCCGATGCTGGTTGCTGTGCCCTCCGACAAGGGCGTACAAGTCTTCAGGTGCGTAGTGAGGTTTGCCCGCTTCCTGGACGTGGGGCTCGGCGTATAGGGGGCGACTGTACACTTTGTCGCTATCGTCCATGAGGCCAAGGACCAGGGGGTCCGGTCTGGCGATAACTTGGATGTAGGTGGCCTGTCGGGTGACCCCCTGAGCGTCGGTGATGGGGTAGTGGACGAAATCGTCCCCCCTGTTGTGTTTGAATCTGTGCAGCGCGGTTCACGATGACCCTCCCAGGTATCGGAGGCAGACAGCTGGCGCGGTGGAATTGTGGGTGTCTACAACCATGCCTCTGCGGTATATGGGGTGACCCGTGGAGTCGCACGTGTAAGGGGTTTCGCGGGGGTCATCAGAGTCGGTGGCCATAATGAGGTAAGGCTGCTCAACTGGGTACCATTCCCTCAAGTCTCCTTCGACTGCCTCGTACGCTGCTCTCTCAGCGTCTCGGTGTGTTGTCGGCGTCAGTGGTAAATGACGGCCCTCCTGGCAGCGGCTATCGCTAGCTGTCGGCGCTTCCAGTCCTCCGCTGGTTCCTTCCAGTCCCATATCTTCATCCACTCTTGCCACCTCAGGGTCACGGGCGTCTTCTTCTTGCCTGATTTCGACCCGCACAGGGTCAGGTCAAGATGGGGGACTCACAAAGAGTCCGACAGCTGTACGAAGCCGAGCAATTTCGGCCTTGGTGTACGGCGCGGTGTTGAGGTGGTTGCCGTTGGGGCTGAGGAGCCAGTACGTGGCAGGCTGGTTGGGCTCTTCGATGTCGATGATGGACTGGACGTTGTCAAGGGCCGCCTGGAGTTCTTCGTGGGTGAGGCTGTCGACGAGGTGGGAAGCGAGAGAGGAGGAAGAGGTGGAAGTGGGAAGAGACATTTCGAGTTGAGTGGGGAATCCAGTGTGAGATGATGGGGGTTGGTTCATCATTTGCCCTCGTCTTATATGTATTCTTCCGGGATTCATACTCCGTTGATACTCCGCTAAGGCTTTGTCAGCGAATACGTCATTTTCGTTGACCCACTGATTTTCTGAGTCTGGATACCCCTTCCATTTCATGAGATACTGCAGTTTCTTGCTTCGGCCGAACCGCCTCGAGTCTAGAATGCGCTCCACCTCGTACTCCTCTTCTCCGTCTACTAGATCCAGTGGTGGGCACTGGAAATTTTCTCTGTGCATGGGCGTCTCTCGATAAGGTGTGAGTAAATCGATGTGGAACACAGGGTGGATGCTCCACTGCATGGGAAGTTCGAGCTGGTAGTTAACCGGTGACAGTACACGCGTGATTTTGAACAGGCCATGCCGTCGCACCGTCAGCTTGGCAGTAGGTTGGTTGGTTCGGAGGTGTCGTCCCTCCAGCCATACTTGGTCCCCTATCTGATACTTGGGCATGTCTTTGTGTTTGATCCACAGTGATTGAGCCTTTCAGATAAGGTTTTGAGCTTCCTTCCGTGCATCTCGGAATTGTTGTAGTCACATGAGTACCTGTGGGATGGGTGATGGCTTATCAATCTAATCAGCGCGAGGGTCGTATCCCATCATGAGCGAAAATGGGGACTTCCTTGTTGCCTCATGCGGCCAGTTGTTATGCGCAAATTCTGCCATGGGTAGGAATTGCGCCCAGTTATCTTGGCGCTCATTGGTCCAGAACCGGAGGTATTGTTCTAGCCATTGGTTAGTGCGTTCTGATTGCCCATCTGTTCGGGGGTGGTATGCCGTGGAGATGTTCTGATAGATGCCCAGGATTCGGCATAATTCTTGCATAAATTTTGATGCAAAGCGTGGGTCTCGGTCGCTGATGATTTTTTCCGGTAGTCCGAATCTCCGAAATACATGGGTTACGTACAGGGCTGCGGTCTCTTCCGCTGATATCTCCTCGTTGCACGGGATGAAGACCGATGCTTTGGTGCAGTCATGGTCGGTTACAGTGAGGATGGAGTTGTATCCCTGTGACTCTGGTAGCTTAGTAATGAAGTCGAGCACGATGGTTTCGAATGGCTTAGCGTCAATCTTCGGTGTAATGGGTACTAGTGGGGCTTTTGTTGGGCGATTGTTGACTTTGTGTCGTTGGCATTCTGCACAGCCTTGGACATACTCAGTCACGTGTTTCAGCATATTTGGCCACCAGTAGCTTCGTTCGATGATCCTTGCCGTTCATTTGATCCCTGGATGGCCATAAACAGGGGGGTCGTGGTGATTCGCAATGATTGTGCAAATTTCATCTGGCCCTCCAGTGATTACTCGCACACCTTGGCGATACCAGGTTCCCTCTACTTTCTTGAGCTTGTGTGGGTCTACCCAGGGGTGTATGATGTGTTCATCCTGGTCGTGTGTCTCTGGGCTTTGTGTGGTAAGATTTCGCGTGAATACCTTCTCTGGCAGGACTATGATTCCTTCATTGTCCCTTTCTCCTCTGTCGTAGTCTGGTCTTCTCGATAGTGCGTCGGCGCGGCCGTTGCTTGTTCCTTTGATGTGGTGGATCTCAAAATCGTACTCCATGAGTTCCAGGACTTCTTGGGCTACGCGACGACTTATCTTTTGTGGTGACTTCCAATGCGTGAGGTTGAGGTGATCGGAGAAGATCTTGACTTTGTGTGGCGATCCTGCCAGGAATGGCCTCCAATGCCGTAATGCTTTGACGATGGCTAGGAGTTCCAGGTTGTAGATATCGTAGTTGCGTTCTGCTTCGTTCAGAGTAGCCAAAAAGTATCCAATGGGGTGGCGTTTTCCGTCTTGTTTCTTTTGGAGGAGCACTGCACCTACTGCGTATCTGGATGTGTCTACTTCAAGTTTGAATTGGTCTGTTAGCGTGGGGTGAGCGAGTACCGGTTCGCTGGTAACTAGGTGTTTGAGGGTTTGAAATGCCGTTTCTTCATCTTTGCCCCATGTCCATTCAGCGTCCTTGTGTGTGAGCTTGTTGAGGGCTCGTGCGTGTGTGGCGAAACCGCGAATGAAGAGATGGTAAAAATTGCAGAATCCTAGGAAGGATTGTACGTCGTGTACCTTTGTAGGTGTGGGCCAATCGCGTATGCCGGCGATTTTTACGGGGTCCATGCGAGTTACCCCCTTTTCAAGGATTACCCCCAGGTAATCCATTCACGGTTGGTGGAAGGTGCATTTGGATGGCTTGAAGTAAAGGTCATGGTCCATTGCAACTTGAAGTACTGCACTGATGGCGTCTATGTGTGCTTGAAGTCCTACGTGTTCCAGTGTTGCTATCCCGATGTCGTCCATATATACGCGAATGATTGTGCCCATGGCCGCAAAGACCCAAATCATGTCGCCTAGTATGTCATTCATCATGTTTTGGAACATGGCTGGTGAGTTCGTGAGTCCAAAGTACATGACGAGTGGTTCAAACAGTCCGTATTTGGTCTTGAATGCTGCTTTGTGTTCATCACCTTCCTTGATGTGTACATTGTTGTACCCCCAGTGGATGTCGAGTTTGGTGAATATGTGCCCATTCCCGAGGTTGTTTATGAGTTCTGCCATGAGGGGTAATGGGTATTGGTTGCACACCGTGCAGGCGTTAATATGCCTATAGTCCTGTACTGGTCTCAGCTTTCCGTCTTTCTTTTTGATGAAGAAAAACAACGAGGCGTAAGGTGATTTTGAGGGGCATATGTATCCCATCTTAAGTTGTTCTTCTAACCATTCGTGTAGTTATCCGTCTTCGTCTTGTGACATTGGGTATATTTTGCAATCGATACTTTGGGGTGTGCCGGGTTTGAAGTCAATTGCGTGGTCCCATGGTTGCGATGGTGGGAATCGGTGGGATGCCTCCTCGCTGAAGATTTTTGCGAAGCGTTGGTAGGGTTTGGGGAGAGTTGTGACGGTAGTGTCACTTTGGTGGGCGGCGATAGCAAGTTCGGTTGCTGTGGTGCGTATCTGGCATTCCTCCTCGAGCTTTTGTACGATGTCCTCTGCTTCGTCCTGGGTTATTGCTTTGGCTATGGTAGTTTTCGTCTCTGCGGGGTTGATGGATCAGAGTATTACTGGTAGGGTGTTTTCGTGGATCGTGGCATGTGCCCAGCTGATGGTGGGTTCATAGGTGGCTAACCAGGGGTATCTGAGGACGAGGTCTTCGTTCCCTATGTCCGTAACCAGAAACCTCATGACCTTGTTTACTTGATTGGTCTGAATGTTTAGATCAACAAAGTGAGTGATGGACCCAGCTTTGTTTTCCGTGTTATCTATATTCCATATTTTCTTTGGTTTCTTGAGGGCTTGAAGCCCGAGGCCCATTTGTTTGGCAAAGGTGGGTCTTATAAAATTGTCGGTGGCTCCGGAGTCTACAAGCCCTCTTAT
This sequence comes from Lactarius akahatsu, assembly GCA_021524915.1. Classification (NCBI taxonomy): domain Eukaryota; kingdom Fungi; phylum Basidiomycota; class Agaricomycetes; order Russulales; family Russulaceae; genus Lactarius; species Lactarius akahatsu. Next base: position 5,628 of record JAKELL010000081.1, on the reverse strand, counting down.
GTCGGCCATGGAGTAACTAGTGCGAATCGAGACTGGAATTCGAAGCGAACGGTAGTGAGTCATGATTACAGAGTTACAATTAACTGCCCTCACCCAGGCCGATGGGTTCAGGTGTCCTGAAAACCCTCTTGGGTCCACAGATCTTTGAATACGAGGTCCTTGACCTCATCTGTTACGTTTTGGTTTGATTGGCGCCTCGGGCTGGGAAGTGGACACTGACGCGTCAGCTATGACACCACAGTCAGCAGTAATACGTCATGGACTTGTAGGATCAGTCAGCCAGGTAAGCTCCAGCACATGTGATTGTACGATAACGGATTGGATCTTGTAGGACTTGATGTGACTCACACTAGGATAGCTGTACTAGGGTTCATGGTACTTACGCTATTGGCTAGTAGTATTCCAGCGGCGCTTCAAAGCCCGCGCGTAACTGTATAAGTAGAGTAGCCCGAAGACCAAGTACCGCATCTTGGTCTTCTTCCAATACCACCACCGTCTACTCGTCTTTACTAAGAGGCTCCCTCCTCTTAAGTGAGTGTCCGGCATATCCCCTTAGACCAGGGATCCCTGTGACTTATACTTCGCCTGTCCCTTTGCGGATCAGTGGAATATCCTGCAGACGTCGCAGCCTACCAAGTCTTCTTATACCGCAATGATCGCGTAGCCTTGCCCTATCACCACTTCTACATCATCGACAGTGCTACGTGGGCTAACGCCAAGTACATCGATAGGATCCCTGTTGGAGTCCCTCAACTCGAAGACCTTCACGCTTACTTCGGATGTGACGAAAGCCTTCAACCGCACCCCGCTTTCTACGCGAGTACATTTGCCAACCACAACTACCGACTTCTAAGGATCGCCACCAAGCAAGAAGCCTAAGTCAGGCAAACGTCTGTGGTAGACATTACATCGTCACTGGCTCCCCTCAGTGTTTCCATCCATTCCTTGGCTTGTTCTTGTGGCGTGGTTTCTGCGTGGCATATTGTCGTTGGTTCCTGACTGTAGTAGTCGGTGTCCACACTTCGACTCGTACTTGCTTGTGGCTGGACTGGTTGTCTTGGCTTTCTGGGGTGTGTGCATTCTCATGAGAAGTGACCCGGGTTATTGCAGTTATAGCATATCACTTCCCTCATATCGCAACGTTGGCCTCCTCCTTGGTTTTGCCCTGGCCCTCCCCTTGGCGGGAATGGGGGTCTCTGGTAGCTTCCTCGATTTGGGTCTCCCACCTCTGCAAGGCATGCACAGGTGTGGTCTGCCGATGTGTCCATGGCGTTTGGGTCATGTTGTGGTGGTGGGAACCTGGGCGGCGTCCATTGTGGGGTGTAGCCACGGTTTTGCTGGGGTCTTGGTGTCGGGGTGTTGCGCAGCGCAGCGTTGATTCCTAGGCGGGCACGTAGGTGAATGTATTGTTTCTGCCTTCAGAGGGTGGCCTCTTTCCATTCGTTAAAAGTCTGAGGGTCATCCAGTTCGTAGATTTTTGTGAATAGTGCCCTTGGTAGGCCCGCCATAAACCGGTCCAGGGTTTGGCAATCGTTGAGGCAGTAGTCAGCCTTCCGCGCTAGTTGCTCGAAATTGGTGATGTACGAATCAATGTCGTCTCCGATCATTTTGAACCCCTTTGCCAGAGTGGCTTGTGCTTGTTCTTGCTCTAGGATGTTGGAGAAGCAGTCTGAGAATCCCGCTGTTAGGGTGTCCCATAGGAAGGGGTCGTATCGACTCCTTCCGCAATGTAATTCGTTGTTGAGCCACTGGAGGAAGCCGAGGGTCCAGTTTGACACTCACGGTCCTTTGATAAAGCCTAAGAATAACAGGCATCGCCAGTAGACATTGGTCATAATCGGCGCCTCTGAATTTTGTCCCCAGTATATGTGCCATTGTGTGAGGAATGATTCGTACTCATCTCTGTTGCCATCAAAGATACTTGGGGTTTCTCCCACCAGTTTGTCGGTTCCGTGAGGGGCTCCCGGGATTGGTCCTCTGGCTGGTGGGGGTGGTCCCCCACCGAAGGGGTCTCCTCCTCCTCCTCCTCCGAACTGTGGTTGTCTCCCGTCTCCTCCAAATGGGGGTCTTCCTCCTCCTGGTGGTCCTTGGCCGAAGTTACCTCCTGCCCTTCGAGGTTGGGGTTGCTCGCTTGCTCCTGGTGGGGGGTCAGGGATGTCCAGGCCTACTGCTCGGAAGATGGCTGCGTCGTCCACTGTCATTCGGTGTCTGGTGTTTGGGTCGATGGGTTGTAAGTAGGCCTCTGCTTCCTCTGTGATTCTTCGGGCTTCTTCAACTGTCGGGTCTACTTGGGTGATCGTTGCTGTGGCCATTTCTACGGGGGGGTGTACTTCGATATTCTCTGGTTCGTTTATGCACAGGGACTCAGCTGTCTGTACTATATTCTCAACTTCTGATTCGTCATCGTCGTTTGTTTCTTCGTCATCTCCACTGGTTTCCGATGGTGCTGGTGTCCTAGGTTCAGAAGTGCTAGGTTCTTCTTCTGGTTGTCCATCTATGCGTCCCCACTCTGCACGTGTGGGTAGGTTCCTTGAGTCAATGTCGCAGTTGTAGTTTCTTCCTGCGGGGCGTACTGCATTGTAGCGGTTGTCTATGGGGTTCCAAGTAATCTCGACCCAGCACAGATGATCGAAATTAAACTCAATGGGGCGGTATCGGGTTGGCCCCGATGCGAAGTCTACGAAGTATCCAGTCTCTCCTCTGTATTCCCTCCACCTGGCTGCTCCCAGGAACTGTGTTGGTACGTTGCGGTCTCCTCTCCATTCAAGGGAGTAAGTTTGAAAGTTTCTCCACTGGTCTCGGGTTGTGAATGCCATGATGAGTAGATCTTGGTCTTACTGTAACGCCACCACTGGCATCAGTCCGACTTGGACTACGAAAGAGCGTTCACGACTTAGCGAAATATTCCTTCGAGGTCATGTGACCTAATCGTGAGACACACGGCGCTTATCCGAGCACGTGGTCCAAGTGTACACTAGGGCAAGTCGTGCCACTAGGTAATCCAAGCAATCGATAAAGGTGACTTGCATGAAGAGGCAAGTGAACCACACGTGATAGAAACGAATAGAAAGTGGTGATTGAAGAAGACCAAGATAGTGAATCTTGGCCTTATCAAGCCACTATTTATACATGTGTGGAGTCACTTTGAAGCTCCCCTTGAATCTGTAACGACGAATAGCATATGTAGCTCAAACCCTACTACAGCTATCCTAGTGTTGACTCATGCCCTATGGGCATGTGATAGCGACTCTGCTGACTGATACTACTAAGTCCATGATGTATTACTGCTTACCAACGAGGTCATAGTTGTAAGTAAGAGTCCGTTCCCTGCGTATCGCGACACTGTGGGGCACATTTGTTACCCATTTTTGGGGACAGCTTTATGCCTATTAACTTATCCCCACACAATTCTCTTGATGCGTTCAAAACTTATTATATTAACAAGTACATAGATTATCATGCTTTTGAATTTGCATCGTAGACTCCATTCTTACCTGTGTGCATTTGAGCACATTGACACCACAGCCCTTGTGAGCAAAATGACTAATCTTCGGTCATTTTGGAAGTCATTGTCCTGACCACGGCTGCTTCCTATCCTGGGAAGATCTGTGGTCTCAAGGTTTCAGCCCATCACATGCTTCAATTCCTAACTTTCTTTCTTTCCCCATCCTCTCTTCTCAACCTCAGTCGCTCTCTCCTCACCTCAATGCCCAACCGTGCCAACGCCAACAGCCCTCCCACTCCATACCCAAAGGCGACTTGCTCAAAATACTTGGCATGGCGCAGCACATGACCTAACTGCCTATCACAGATGATCACACCAACTTGTGTTGGTTGTCCCTTTTCCTCCTCACCTTGCTTCCCCCACTCTGTGGTGACTCACTGTCGCTTGACAGTAAAGGCACGACGGATGCGAAAGACCGGGGGTGGTGGAGGGCGCGGGGCGGGGCACAAGGGCAATTGTGATTGGGACGACTTGGCTTGACTTAGACAATGGAGTGGCGCTTAGTGGAAGATCGTGTCTTCGCAGCTGAAGGGGCACAGGGGCAGGAGTCAAGGCAAGTGGGGAATGTCACAAGTGGACAGTCTGAGGGACTGTCCGTTCTATTGCGCTGGCTTATATACCCAGAGGGATGGTCTGTGCGTAAGTTTAGGGCAGGCTTAAGGTCTGCCCATGGGTACTGCGGAATACTGCGGAATGGAACATTCCGGTAACATCTAAATATAGTGTCCAATGGGAAAATCAGGATAGTATCGTACGACTGCTCCACAGTCGATGACGCCATATGACGTGACTGCTCCGCAGTCCAATCAGAATAATCGTAGGAGTGGTACGACTGCGCCGCAGTCGAGTTGGTCATAATGATTTGACTGCTCCGCAGTCCAATCAGATAAATCCAAGGAATGGTACGACTCTCCGTCGTCAGGTGACTTGATAAACGATGGGAGATCACGTGACTGATCACGTGATTGTCGGAGTACGAAATTCAAACTCCGATTCCGGATTTCCCCTTTAGGAAGGTGATTAGATAAGACCGGGCCGGTGCGGACCGGTCTTAGACGCCCGAGTCACGACCCAAGTTTCTAGGTTCGTGACAGTATCCCCTTTTTAACGCCGTGCTGCACCGACAGCACTGGTTGGCTTTGGATGAGGGGCACGGGGGTGGTCCTTGTGGAACTTCTGGACCAATTCTTGGGAGTGCGTCATACGGGATGAGGGGAGCCAGGAATTCTCAGAATCAGGATATCCTTTCCACTTGATAAGGTAAAGTATCCCTTTCTTGTTGGGTGATACTTTGGATTGTAGGACTGCTTCAACTTCGTAGTGTTCGTCCTCTCCTTGGATGATCTCGGGGGGGGGTCGGGTGAAGTTGGGTCCATGGATATTATTCTCCTGATATGGAGAGATCAAGGAGTTGTGGAAGACTGGATGAATACGCCATGTTTTTGGGAGTTGGAGTTTACAATTAACTCCCCAGGTGGATAAGACTTTAAATGGGCCATGGCGTTTTGGGGCAAGTTTGGGTTTGGGGTGTGTGGTGTGGATATTGGTTCCTTCCAACCAGACTAAATCTCCGGGCTTGAATTCCCATGTTGGAACTTGTGATTTGGAATTTCTCATGATCTCTGCTGCCACTTTTAGTGCTGCGGTGACCTCAGATCGGATTTGGTTCAGGGTTTTTAGCCGGTCTTCGGCTGTAGGGATGTTGGTAGTGAAGTGGATGGGGGGAATGAATTCGGGTTTGAACCCGTACCACACTTCGAAGGGTGATTTCTTGGTAGCACTGTGTTGTCGGACATTGTGTGCGAATTCCATGAATGGAATCAAATCTGCCCAGTTATCTGCTTGGAAGTTGCAGAAAACGCGAAGGTATTGTTCGAGCTCTTGATTGACTCGCTCGGTTTCTCCATCTGTCTGTGGATGGAACGCAGTCGACATGGTGGATTTGACTCCCAGTTTGCTCCAAACTTCTTGCATTACTTTAGATGCGAATTGGGGTCCTCTATCCGAAATTACTTGTTGGGGGAGTCCGGTTCTTCGCCAGACTTGCTCCAGGTATAACTTGGCAGTTTCATCAGCCGTGATGGTTTTGTTACAAGGGGCAATGATTGTTGCTTTGCTGAGGC